>LGSN01001419.1:0-11121 GCA_001314375.1 Phytophthora podocarpi
CGGCTAGTAAACGTCACCGGTTTATATACCCCCCCCCCCCACATGTTCTTGCATTAACGCAGCCGAGATTGCCCAATTACTCGCATACACCACCACAACCGGCCTCCGATCTGGATCGAAGTGCAGCAGGATTGGTGCTGTCGCGATCTTGTCCTTCAGTACGGTGAAGGATGGGGGAGCTCGACTCCACTTGTCTTAGCGTAACAGGAACACCTTGTCCGTCTTCGTGTCTCGTTCGTCTCGTCGAGGAGCCTCTAGCTCACCGACGCCTGCAAGCACCGAGCCCCGCTCCTGTTTGTGTCACCAGTTAGGCAAGAGGAAGAAACGACACTTCCTTCCCCTCCCTCGTTCCCCCTTCATTGTTGGGATTGGTTCACGGTCGCCAACAACGCTCCCGCGCTAGTCGTACGCTTGACCAGGCCCTTGAGCACCTCGACCATCGGACACTGGCTACAGCATGTTCCTTGACCCACACAGAATGCAATCCGTCGAACGTCAACTCGATAGTCCGCCGCCGTACCGGCTCTCATCATTGTCTTGGGGTCTCGGCATGCTGCCCTCCATCAAGTAGTGTACGAGCTCGTGACACCGATTGAAACGACCATTCGCTCAAGGACGCGTTTCTTGACTACAGTTCACACGCTGGCATCGGCCACACACCGTAATACCTGCTGCTGTGTGCGTGCCCAGTCCGAGTCGTATCCGAAGTTGTCCGCTCCTGGCGTCCGTTCCAGATATTGCGGCAGGTGTTGGGGCCACGGAATTGATCAGTTCACTTAGCGACGACACTGAATTCTGCTGCTACAGTCGCACTTATTCATCTGCTGTAACGGCTGCAGCATCTGCGACTGCGTAGCCGCTTCTACATTCACACTCAACTTGCACTGCTCCCCCTCAAATTCGTTCTCCTCCTCAACAGACAGGTTCAAGTTCTTGTACAGCAATAGAGCACAAGCCTCCGGTATCGACGTCACCGCGCTTGAGTTCAGCATAGCCTTTGTCGGCTTGTTCTTCAGACCGTCTAGGAAGAACTAGAATCTCATGCGAGGCTCATTGTAGTTAAGAGCCTTGCACATTGTTTCGATTCGATCTCCCCACTCCTCAGCAGAGTCACATCTGTTTCTCTCCTCCCCCCCCTCGCTGTCTTGAGTCGGCTCCGCTGTTGAACCGGAGTCTAGAAAAATATGCCAGACTCTTGCTGGTGAAGTGGTTCCAGGTATTTGCCGAAGAGGTTGGAAAGATGGTGCCTGTACGTGTGCGGATGCAGAAAAAGCGTGACGGCACTGTTCGGAAGTACTACAGCAGTGAGATGTACACTCTGCTACCGGCGCACTTCACTTAGGACGCCATCTACGACGAGATGCACAAGTTTGTGGAGTCTGGATTAATGGTATGAGAGCCTGTGAGGTTCACCATGCGGATGCTGCTGACGCTGCACTGCCCGGCGATCTGAATTCGTTCGCCGCGCAGCAATGTGTGCGATGTCTGCTCAATCTACCACGCAGCGATGCGGGGCGGCGTTACCACTGACAAGACGGAGACACTTGGACGCCACACTGAGTCGGCTCAGCATATGCGGTAAGTTTTGTATGGGGAGATAAGTAACATTTTTATCTGTCCGGTACATTTAACTGTGGATATTGGTAACGTTTTGTGTCGATGTGACAGGCGTGAGTACAAGAGCGACAAGCTCTCTGCTGCGGACGAACACGCTGTTATCGTGGTGGACTATTCGCAGAAGTTGACGATCCCAAGTGAGGAAAATATGCCTTCCCAGTGGTACTTCTGCTCGCTAGTCTCGGTGAGCTGCTTTGGCATATTTTTCGAGAACGAAGGTCAGCAAACAAATTATTTCTATGACGAAACAACGAGCGGTAAGGGCAGCGACCAAATCAACTCAATGCTAGAGCATTTCATCAAGACCAAGATAGTCGTGCCAGGGAANACACTAAGAACTCGTGCGACCGCGGCTTCGGGCACGTGCGCAAGTACTTGGCATCTTTGGATTGCTGGACCATGGATCACATTATCGAGGCCGTCAACGCGGCCGCCTCGAGCTCTATTACAGTGCATGTTCCGCGCGCAAGCGCAGTGTTCAAGTCGTACAAAGGTGCACTCACGTAGCTCTACAAGCGGCAGGAAGGAATCCAGCAGTTTCAGATCTTTTCGATGGAGGGTGCGAAACCTGGCGTCGTGTCGTGTAAGAAGGGATCGGATTCCATAGCAGAGGAGAAGGAATTACGCCGAAAGATCGATGGTATTCTCACTGGGAAGGAGAAGGTGCTGTGTATGATGACAGATCACGTCGAGACGCTGCCCCCCCCCCCCCCCCCACCACCACCACCAAACGCTGCAAAGGTCGCCCAAATGTACCAGACCATTCGTCTCTATGTCCCTAAAGAATTCCAGAGTGACCCTCTGTACGCGAAGCCGAGCGCTCAAGAAGGACAAGGCGCGAAGGCAGTGAAGCAAGCGCGACGTGCGCACCGTACTGCGATGGCGAAGGCAGCGAAAGAGAATCAAGACCCGTGTCGGTTGGAGGAGAGTGCGGCTGAGCCAGCACTCGCTTCTACGAAGAAATCGTCTGCGGCGGCGAAGAAGAGAGCGGCCGGGGCTAAGAAGGCTCATGCTAAAGCGAAGAAACATAAGTCTGCGGAGTCCATGAACGCTGTGGTGTAGGCAGTGAATGAAACACAGGTTGTGGCAGCGCCGAAGTTAGCAGGCAATTGTCTTGATACTTATGTCCACGGGTTAGTCAAAATGTTACTAACCTCCACATGTCAAATTCTAAAAACAAATTCAAAATATACCCCCAGGGATTTGGAAAAGCTGCACCAAAACTCGGATTTGAGATGGTTAGACGACGAATTAGCCAAAACGGAGACCATTAACGGCTTCCCCGCCAATTTTACACAAGATGAACCTGTAAAAAATATCGAGTTTTCCACGTGATCACGGAGACAACCTTTTCAACGGGCTCATTCTCGGCGGCATCTGCCTCAAATGCGCAGTGCAGGGTCTCAACCGAACGCAGTGATTCCCTCTTTCGAATGGTATGTTTAAATCGCGATTCGCTCTTAGGCTCGTTCGAACATTTTGGTTGACGCCATCTCGAGTGAAGCGATTGTGGAGTCGTACTTAACGCTTCGAAAAGGCCGATGCGTGAACTGTACCACCACTCCTGGCCAGTCTCGCCCTTAAGGCACTGCTCGAACGCAGACAGCCGCCTGGTACTGTTCATACCGTATGTACACTTCTCCAACGGTTTCTAGAACGCGGTGTCCCTCTCGCTGGTCGCGTTGTCCGAGTAAAAAGTATCGATCACCTTGACGGCCTTCCTCAGCTCCATCTCCGATCAGCGAGTAACCACTCGGTGTAGCACTAGCACCGACCGTCGGCGCTTGCGACCCATAACCTCGTCCTGGAACATACGCTTGGTACTGTCCTTGAGCGTAACCCCATTCACAGAATAACTTGGTCCAATTCCTAGCTGTTGAGGCACTTGGTGTTCAGCGGTTCTTTGACCCCCATGCGAAACAGGTATTGCACCTGCCGATGTGCTGGCCATCATCAGTGTTGTTGCCGCTGTTTGACGCGGGGCCGCACTCGCAGCTGACCACGCAGACAACCTTCCAGGCGCCGTACTCAATCGAGGCGTCGACACAATCGGTGGTTGGAAAGGATGACAGAAAGCGTTCGCAGGGATGGCTCCCATCCCCGAACCACTCACATTCGCTCTTGGTCCACCAATCGCCACTCCCCCATAGGACAGGATAGCAGTCGTTGGCATTCCCACAGGCATTCCCACCGTCTCAGTAGATGACGGCATCGGACGCGTCACCACAGTGCGCATAGCCTGCGACACTAAAGGTGACGACGTCGGACTGCCACGTTGCGACGCGTTCAACCGGAGCGCTTGACTCATAGTTTCTGCCAATTAATCTTGTAACGCCGTGTCTATCAACGGAGCAACGTGCAGCGGCGAAGTCCATGGCGTAGCTTGAGCCTGTCAGCCTTGCTGTGCAGCACCAAACGTCACTCCCCGCGGTCCTTGTGTCGACGTGTGACCCGTTCCGGGCGTCACCACTGTGGTTGCCCCAACAACTGACGCCACACAGGCCACCCCATGTACATTCGGTACGCTCGCCCTTTGCATGGGCCCAGGAATCCCAAACAGCGAAGACCCTCCCGTTCCTCCACCAACTGCATAGCGAAGGGCTGGAGAGGGGGGTAGCATGCACGTACCTTGGCCATCGCCTGAAGGTCCAGCATATTCGACCTCAACTCGAGTCGCCTGCTCCTCCGGGCGCTCTCCTTCTTCACGAGCCCTTTCACGAGTCGGCGTCGGACCAGTCGGAACATCCGTGGGCCAGCCGACTCGTCACTCCACCCCTGTCGTGGGAACCCGTAACATTCACCACGACACCCTTTCGTTGCCGTGGCGCCCCTGCCCACGCACCTTACACCGTTCCCAGATCACGTAGTCCCAGTGACAACATAACTTGGTCGCTTGATCCTGCGACCTTGTCGTACACACACCTGAGCCATCCTGTTGTTGTATGGCGAAAATATACCATGCTTCTCCACCAACTTGGCGCGGTCCTTCTCAGTCGAAGTCGTGCGTATCTAGTGACCGACGCAGCAGAAATCATTTACAGTTTGGTAGTGTGCACGCTTAAATGACATAGCAGCTAAATGTAAAATAAAACTTGTTGATTTACTTGTTTCTTACGAAGAAAGATCACGACTGATTCTTCATCTTGTGCTCGGCGACTACCTCGCCGACGCACACCTCATTACCTTTCGCTCCTAGCAGCTCTTCCGTAGCTCGTTCTCTCCAATATAGTTGACATTCCCCTCCTACTATACTCAGAACCTGTCCGTACGTCACGACACAGCTTGCCCTGCTGTCATTTCCTTCCTTTTGGCATAGGGTTGGGTGCCCTTTTCTTATACATTACGCACCCATCAAGCCGACTCTCCCCATCTTCTTGACTGCATAAACTACTCCCGAAATTACAAAAATTGCACAAGCGTAACAATTAAGGAGTACCGTACGCACGGGTAAAGTACGGTTTACCACCGATTGGTTGAAGTACGTATATTATTGGTGCAGCTCACATTTCACGAAATGGAGCGCGAGGAATGTACGAAGTGCGCGGCCTTGGTCGACATGCCGCCGCTGGACATGGACGGCCGCGGACTGTCACGTTGGGAGTGCGTGTGTTGCGAGCACCTCCTGGCCCGTGAAGCGTTCATAGAGCGCAGTGAGCGCCTTTGCCGTGGTGCTGTTAGGAGATGCCTCGCTTACCGCGAAGGACACGAGCGCAAGCGCCTTTGACACAAGGTACCCCAGCCGCCGCACAGGACATCTGACCTGGAGTGCCGGCACCGCGATCAGCGCAGGGCCATGATCCCGCCGTGTCGAGGTCGCCGTCCACCAGATGAGGCTATCGACGAGCCCAAGAAGCGACAGCGCTTCCGCTGGAGGCGCCGCCCACGAGCCACCAAGAAACAGCGGCAGCAAAAAACAATTCCAAAATACAGTGCTCTCATTGGTTGAAAAAGTGCTTATGTTTTTTACGTCAAATGCACTAATCTTCGTCGTACTTTAAATAGTATTAAAGGTAAGAATATACAAATAGCGCCATTTCCAAACTCAAAAGCGCCCGCCGGCCGCACGAGGACAAGGTACGCTGCGTGTGATGCATGTTAGTTCTGTATACAAGCATCGACCCCCAAGACACATATGATCTGAGGTCTCTGGAAGAGGTTAGGGTAAAATTCTATCGCCTGGCGGGAGTGGGGTTTTCCTGCCCAGGGGGCGCGGCTTCGGCCCACCGCCCACTCTGAGCGAGAGCGCAATAGCGTCTGCCCATTGGCCACACTTACCCGACACTTCTTCCCAGTAGGGGCCGAGCGATTCCTTAAGCCCACAATCGTTTTTGTAAGGTTTAACCCTAAAATCATTAAAACATGCCTGGGTGGAAGGCGCAAAGGATCATGGCCACCGTTCGCCCGCCCAACCTGGACAATTCCAACTGCACCATTTGCAAATGAATACCACTCCGGACCGCAAGGTCTGTCGAGGACGGAAAAGTGAGTGGTTTATTGATGAAAGGGCTTGGCGGTTCAAGCGGCAAATAATTCCCGACCTCTGCATCATATATTACTGCTACTGCTACACACAGTGTACTTGGACTTTACGTCTAACGCGTCACGTTACTCTGTTTCGTGTTTGCAGGTTGTCATGGCATCTTCCAGACGGAAACGAACACGGGCGGATCTCCAGGAATCAATACAAAGGAACAATATCGTGAACGCTACGCCGTCAGGACCGGAGTACTCGACGAAAGGCAGCGTCGTAAGGCCAGGAAAAGGAATAACAAATCCAGGTTAGCCAAGGCGTTGGCAGCACTTCAAATTGATGAGAGTGCACAAGTTCCTGCTGCGACTGCGGCATTACCCGAGAATACCACCGTGCCTCAGCCACCTCAAATTGAGCAACCTAGGACAGCTGTTGATGTTGCTGCGGTGTCGGCTTCGGCTTCGGCTCAGTTTGTAATAGGTACGGGGATCGCGCTTGTGCCAATACCAAACCCACGGCGGGGAAGAGGCAACAGTGCGACATCAAATCAAGCGCGGCGAGGAAGACGATCAAGAGCTGACATGACGCAGTCTCAGCTACGAGTCGTTCGCAAAGCCGACCGGTCTCGGAAGGAACGTAAAAGAGGTAACCGTTCGGCTTCTCAGGTTGCCCACGCTCGAGAGGAAGATGCTCCTCGGCGGAGACTTCGAAGGGGTGTTGTTGCTGAGGAGCAAGGCACTGAAGAACGAGTCAGTACTGCTGCTGTAGCGACAGACCAACACAGTGTGATGACCGAAGAGGAGCGACAGGCAGAACGCAATCACGATGCAGCCGTGCGGAGGGCCAGTCGGGAAGCCTTGCCAGACGAACAGCGAGAACGATTGAGAGAGACGGAACGATTTCGGAAGCAATCTCGACAGTACAAGAAGGGCCTTGCGTACCAAGAAGTTTTCGACCCCATGCGAGTGAGCGGCGGGCGCCACTACATTACACGCTACACCGACGGCAACCGCGATTTTGAACGGGTATGTCGGTATTGCAACGCATGGAAATTTCCGGACGAGACCGCCGGCTGCTGCTGTCGTAACGGATTGGTGTGCGTTTCCCCGGCGCGCCAAGCTCCTACGTAGCTTATGACGCTCTTCGACAACCTGACGTTCATGCAATCGATTCGCGTCTACAACAACGTGTTTGCATTCAATTCAATGGGCGCGTCGCGATCTGGCTCTCTCGTCGTGGACTAAAGCTGACGAGAGATGGCCTGCACAACTTCCGTGAGCAAGGATCGGTGTGTCACCGCGTAGGATCATTATTACCGCCTCGATACGGACGCGCCAGGTTTGCCCAAGTATACATTAACGACTCGGACATGGAAGCACGCGTGGCATGCCGGATGCAAATAACAGATGTACTTGATCCGGCGATTCTGAGAAAGATCGACCAGGTGACGGCGGTGCACAACGAGTATACTCAACAGGTTCTCAATGCGCGCAGTCGTTTGGTTCGCCGTGCTGGACCTGAATATGAGGCAGCCCTCGAAGAGCTGGAGCGCCGTCGAGCAGCAGCTGAAGATATACTTGAGGACGATCTCGTCTTACGCTTGCAAGACTATATTCCCCCTGACGATGATTTCAGGCTACGCTTACATGTGGCATGGAACGCAAACCCAGGTACCCACCGCGTCCGAAGTGGCAGCAATTGTAATTGACCAAAGTGCGGCCGAGTATCGGGACATCATACTGCGCACACACCAAGGAGGCTTCAATCGCATTTTTTTTAGACAAGCGAGAGCTATGACCCACTGTAGTATCCTCTCCTTTTTCGATACGGCGACCGGGGGTGGCCATACGACATCCTGTACGTGGGCAAACCTGTGGACTCTCACGGTGGCCCATTGACAATGTCGCTTCGGGAGTTCGAGGCGTATCTCTTTAACGTCAGGACCGCGAGTGATTCCCTCATTCTTCGCGGAGGTCTACTGACACAGCAGTACTGTGTCGATCAATGGGCTGAGTGTGAACAGGAATGTCTGCGCTACATCGAGAAGAGCCAGCACCAATATCGACTGTAGACCCTCCATGAACTCACAGACACCCTGCGGAGCGAATCTGTAGACGTCCTCAGAGTCGCTGCTGATGAGGAAGTGCAGCAGCGTACATCTCGGTCCAACGGTCGACAAGACCCCAGTGTCGGAGGTGTTTCGGCCGATCCAGACGCTCGGGGGCTTGAGCGTAAGATCATCATACCTCTAAAGTTTACTGGGGGCCTCGCTACATGCACCAGCGGGTTTGTTTTGATGTCATGGCTATCGTCAGAAAACCGGGAGCTCCTAATCCGTTCATTACAATGACCTGTAACCCCAACTGGCCAGAAATCAAGAAAAACCTACGGCAGGGTGAGAAAGCGTCCGATAGACCAGACATTGTGGCCCGCTTGTTCATGCAGAACCTATAAGCACTCAACAAGGACCTCGACAAAGGGCTACTGGGTATTCAGGCCACCCGAGTTCATGTCGTTGAGTATCAGATGCGAGGTCTTCCTCACGCTCATATCCTTCTGCTTTTGCATCAGGAGGACAAGCCTGTGACCGCTGAGGATGTCGACAGATTGGTATCGTCGGAGTTCCCGGATAAATAGAAGTACCTTGAACTCTATGAAACCGTGATTTCGAGTATGCTACACGGTCCATGCGACCGGCTGAATACAAGCAGTCTATGTATGAAGAACGGCAAATGCTCCAAGAATTTTCCCAAGCCACTGTCAGAAGAAACCATCATGGCCGCCGATAAATACCCAACGTACAGGCACCGTCGACGCCCTGAAGGTATTCTATGCCGCGAAAACAAAGTATAGGACAACGCGACCATAAATCAGTGGATCGTGCCGTACAACTCGTTCCTGTCTCAGAAGTACAACTGCCACATCAACATTGAGGTCTACGTGACGAACAAGGCGGTGAAGAACATCTACAAGTACGTCTACAAGGTATCGGATATGACGACCATCTCCATCGACGGCGAGGAGATACAGGCAAACGAAATTCTTCAGTACTTGCTTGGGTACTATTTTCTCCTGTCGAGGCTTGCACACGAATATTGATGCATCCAACGCAAGGGCCGATACACTCTGTCGTGAATCTTCCGATTTATTTAGAAGGAATGAGCATGGTTGCACGCAACGACCCCGCAACTTCATAATTTGATTCGGAACGGGGACAAAAAATGCTGACCGGATTTGTCAGGCTTTGCGCGAACGATCCGCTTGGAACCGCTGATCTGTTGTACAAGGATGTACCAACGAAATACCGATGGGTCAAAGAAACCAAGCGGTGGGTTCCGTACAAGAATTATGTGGCATCGTTGGGCTACATCGTGCACGTATCGCCACAAGACTCAGATCGGTTTTACCTGCGAGTGTTACTGTGTAACCGATGGTCGCCCAAGTCGTTCGAGGATCTATGCAGAGTTGGTAATACGGTACTCCGCACTTTTCAAGAAGCTGCTCTGCCACTTGGTTACTTAGAAGACGACCAAGAGTGGCAAAATTGACTGAATGGGGCGGCTGCGTTCAAGATGCCGTACCAACTGCGGCAGCTTTTCGGAATCATATTGGTATACTCAATGCCCAGTCGAGCAAAGGAACTTTGGGACGAGTTCAAACAGCAATTGTCGGAAGATTGTCTCAGAGATGTTGAGAATTAGGACTCACGTCATCACATTGAACGCACGGAGGAAGCCCGTCTAAGGATGCGGAATACAAAGCCTTGCCAAAGCTTGCTCAGCACCTGGCTTCCAATGGGAAAACGCTGGCAAATCAACACCTACAGTGACGTATCTGTGGACGTCGAGTGTAACGGGGGCCAGAGAGACCGTTACTTAAACTTTCACTATTGATTGAGGAAGCGCTGTCTCGGGTTCTACAACCGAGACACATGGATTTAGAAGCAAAATTAACTCTGTTTAATATTAAGTTCGGTCGCGAAACCGAACTTAGGTCCAGGTTAGCTGTCAGCCACCGGTCTGGGTGCTGCACGCTAACTGGTCAAATACCTCACTTAAATGGACATTCTGTCCAATCACAGAATGCCGTGTCATATCCCTCTTCAAGGAGATGTGAATCTACCTACTTTCGTAACAGGGAACGCCCCGTTACATCACTCCTCACTGGAGATATCAGGCACCCGCCTGCTTTATGAAAACATGCAAGAAAAGAAAGACAAGAGAAGACTACGAACTAGCTAGCTGGGACGCGATGACAGCGACGAGTACGCGGCGATGGATGGGCACCGAGGCCAACGGCGGCATCGAACGTGCGCTCGCGCACGTTCTTGCAGCGGCGACGTCTCTCGACGCCAAGGTTGCCGCACAATGCATCCAGACACGTGGAGAACGAGCGACGGAGATGACGAGCGGGAACGACACGATGAATACGGTCGCTGCGCGCACGAGCATCCAGAACGAGCTGGCGAAGTGGGAGCGCTACGACCGTCCACCGCACCAGAGGACGAGATGTGCGACCAGTTCCGTCGTTTCCGCGCCTCGCGCGGTATGCTCATCAGTGGGCCGGGGGGTCTGCGAGGGCTCACTGCTCCTGTCGTGGAACGGCTTCATCCGACTCTGGAACGCTGAATCGGACTTCGGTGATGTGCTGAGACCCCGCGAGTCCGCGCGGGGTCCCTATGGTCTTGGGCCTCTGCGCCAAGACCTTCACAATGTCTGCTGGGACGAAGCTCGATATTGCTTCGTGAACGTGCGCGAGTCATGTCCGCATTGCTCCGCGGGCACCAGTCGTTCGAGCGTCGCGGACTGGGAAGCTGACGTCCGTGTTGCTCCTCTTGGAGACAGAATCCGCCGTCTAATCGGGTTGTACGAGCGCGCGCTCGAACAGGCTAGGCGCGCCGGTGTTGAATTCGCGCATTACGAGAGTCCAATCTCGACGCCGCGGGAGTGGATGACGCCGCGACACTCGGAGGCCGAACCAGCGCGGCATCGTACGTCACTACAGTATCCGGAACGTCGAGCGGCATCGTGGAT
>KQ473501.1:2695-13219 GCA_001314375.1 Phytophthora podocarpi
TGTTCACAAACTCAGTGCCGTTGTCCGAGCGCAGGCACTTAATTCGCTCTCCCCACTGGCTCTCGTACGAGGTCTTGAACGACTGAAACATGTTGGGTACTTCGCTCTTCTTCTTGAGGAATTACGCCACGACATACCTCGAGTAGTCATCCATCAAAGTGAGCACATATCTGGGCCCTCCCTTCGACTTCGTCTTCATCGGCCCCATGATATCCGTGTGCACCAGTTCCAACACACGCGTCGTCTTCGTCAGCGAGCGAGACGGGAAGTGCGCAATCGTCTGCTTGCCCTTCATACAATTTCTGCACAGAGTCTTGACACTTTGATTGGCCAATGACATCCCAGTCGTCGCACACTGCGTTTTCACAAGCGCGTACCATTCCGGTGGCCCATGCGAGCGTGTCATATCTCTCACTCGCTTTCAACACACGAGTACTCCGTCATCACATCAATGTCCGTGTTAAGGCCCTTGTACGTTGAGGTTCGGCGTCATATGCGCTGTCGCACTACTGTCGATCAGCCATCCCACCGATCGATCATCTCCAACGGCGAAGACCGCATCCGCGTCGGCATTGCCGTTTCCGTTCTTGTTCGAGCAGTCCCGCTACATGTGTCCGACTTGATCACAGTAGAAGCACTTGCCCTTGAAATCACGGTTTTTCTTCATGTCGTTGCCCTTGCTGCCGTAAATCTTGCCGCCCTTGCCTTTTTTTTCCAGTCTTGAACTTACCACCGTACGTGGTGGCCTTCAACGGGCGCTCAGTGACTTCCTTCTTTTCCAGCCGCTTATACTCCTTGAGGAGTTTCTCGTTCACCTCGATGAGCATTACGTCCTTGGCGTTCTCCACGATCGACGAGATCAACTCGTACTCCGTCGGCAGGCTGCTCAACAANCAGGTGCTTCGACATCGTTGCTCCGCCCTCCACTTGAACTCGTGGGGCTGACGGGCATGGACACACGGCTGTGCATCGCGGTCCAGTTGTAGAACTCGCCCAGCGTCACCCATGCTTGGGGCCCTCGTCGCTGACCGAGTCTTGGTCTGGTGCTAGATCTCCACACCTTGGACAATTATCCCGAGTGCGTTCGCGTCGCTTACGAGCCACGCCTCCGTGACTTCGTTTTCGGGCTTGACGACCTCCAGATGCGCGAACAGTCCCTTGAGATCCAGCGCCATGCGCATGTTATACTCCCAGTGGAATTATTTCCCTCATCCGAGGAGGACTACAGTTTTCTTGGTCGTCATGGTGTTGGTCCGCGCGGTCCGTATAGCTTGAGAGTCTTTTGCGATTGTTAACCTCTTGATCTTGAACTGTTGGTGTGGAAGGCAAATACCGAAGTGAGTATTATGAANCGTTGACTAGTTTTGACCAATTAGATCACTCGGTTCCCCATATCAACCAATCACCATAGAGTGTCTTAGCTAAACTCCAATCACTCCATATCCAGGAACGTGCTGCATGTGGCACGTCCGATCCGGACTTCAGCCAAGCCTGTCTTAGAGTCACCAGGACATGAGTCCGCGTCGTCAGTCGTCTGCCGTGGCATGCATTGGCAGCACTCCAGGTCGACGAGCGCTCGCCCAGGCCATTGCTGATGATTGCAACCGTCTGCATGGGCCGCAATCCACGAGCGCCGGAAAAGATGAAGACAGCATTGAAGACGGTGTTCAGGAATGAGAGGATGACGAGCAAGGTGAGCAGGAGGGGGACAAAAACGAGAAGTATGACGACAAACAAACCGTCTCCTAGGTAATAACGATGAAGGTGTCGGTGAGGACGAGTTAGTGGACCCCGGGTAAGGCGTCGAGAAGGATGAGTCGGTAGACATAGGGGAGCGTGTCGAGGAAGTAGACAACGAGCAGAGCGTCGAGAAGGTTATCGAAGAGAAGGGCAAGCGTGAAGCATCGCAAATAATACTGAGTTGGAAGAGCTAAGTAGGCAACAGTAACATTTCGATAATACCTGGGCTTTTCATGAACTATAGCTACACTTTACCTGGACTATACCTGATGACGTTGGGTTCTACCCCTCGATAATACGAAAGCACTACTCTCAAGGAAGTACCTGCGCCAATGCCGATGAAGTGCCCTTTTTTTACTGAGACTATGTTCCCCGTACCACATTGTTGATACCATTGTTCCCACATATATCATAAAGCACGCAAGCAGTCAACCAATCAAAATCAGTTTCCTGGCAGCCATCTTCCTATAAACTACTGTTAAGCAAGACAGTATAACTTCATCCCTTACGTAAATAAGATTGGTATTATGATATCAACGATGCGGTACCTTATTGGTTTCGATGCGTTTACCCTGGCTGTTGATAAAATTCAAAATCCCAAGCTTCCACGTGCGGCAGCATGTGATTTTGTATGACAGTTGCTGAATCCAGCCGGTTGAACATGAAAACTAATTATAAATAAAGTAGTTCCCACTAAAAATGCGCTCGTATTTTGCCACCCTACCCTGATACGTTTGTCATTGGAGTAGCTGCAATTGTGTCATTTTACGGGGGGAATGGATATTTTCATCCTCAAGGGTGAAATAGCTTTTGAGTCGTGACAGCGAAGATGAAACCAACGCGACAGTCTCCATGAGCAGTAGCAGAAGTCCATAGGAGCTGTCGTAGTGTTAGTTTCAGTTTTTCCTTCTCGAGTTTAATCCCTCCTGCTTCGCGCTTCGCCTGCTTCAGCATGGTTCGCCTCACGTCTCGGTCGTTCCTTCACCTCACGCCAGAAATTGTCGATGGGGAATTCGAGCTTCCATTCTACGCGAAGATTCTTCAGCTGGGGCGAGACGAGGTGTCGTTCCGTAGTCTCCAAGGGGGGGACGGAAAAGTTCGACGAGCGATCGCTGTGGAGCACGTCGTAACGTTAGCTGAAGTTAATAAGGCAGAGCGGGTTTCATTCCTGAGGCGATCTGTCTCAGTGAAAGCGAGTGCACGCGTTTCACTTTGGACAAGTAGTGGCCGTGGTCGGTGACAGGGTGACGGTTAATTCCGATGGGCAACAGATTGTCGCAGAGGTGACTCAAGTGTCCCTGGTGGCAACGATTGTCGCACTACTACTCCAGCATGTGGAGTTCAACTGTGATGATTGGAACGACACCGAAATCGACGGTATCCAAACGTCAATTTTGGACCGTGTACTTGGACGTAATGATGTCCCAACTACAAGGTCAATTCCGGAGCTACTCGATGGGCCACTAGCCGAAGAGGGCTACCCGGTGTCCTCAAATACATGCCACTGGATAGACCCTCGTACGGGGGAAGCCACGGCGTTCCCACTTCAGCACGCTATCGATTTTGCGTATTATGTCGAAGGTGGCCGGTTACTGGCGCCAGTCGATGTTGGACCATCATTTTGCCAGCCACCAAGGCAACCAGCACAACAACCTCAATGCAGCAGAGCCCGAGCGTCAGAAGAAGCTCATGAGCTATTCGATCCATTTTCTGATGACGATCAGTCGCCCCAAGACCAGTCCGAGCGAGCCGAAGTTGTGACACCGGTCCCTAGTGGGCGGCAGCCTAGTACTAAACGGGTTCGAGATGTTCCTGCTTCGGGCAACGGAGAGGAGTGGATAGTCGACCGACAGCAACGACGTCGAACTGGGCCACGATCGGCGTTGGACAAAGATGCTCTGATAGCTGAGCGGCTTGGCGATGATCCTGACCTTTGGAACGTTTCCTGGCCATCCGGCAAAGCGGAGGCGGCCGAAGCAGTGGGGTTGACGGCACAATTAGTTCTGAGAGGGATCGAATAGATGAGTTGGCAATGCCTTCAGTCAAGAAGACCGAGCCGACTTCAAAGTATTCGTTTGTGCCTCGGGCAGATCAGCGGTATGTGCATGACCGGGTCACTTCGGCCAAGCACAAAGGTAAGCCACCGTCTGTGTATGTCAATGGTATGGTTCGGTCCGATGCCGTGGAGTTCACGGCACTACCTGGTGTGTGCACACGAGCCTTCGATATACGCTTTGGATGTAAAGGTCTCTCGATTAGGCATTTCGCGAAACTCTCCCAAGACGAACGAGTGGAGTGGCTACAGTTAGGCAGATCCAATTTTGATAATCTGTCCGCTACCGCAGAGTTCTCCAAAGCAGAGCCGGCTACGTGCATGGAGGACGTCGTAGACTCCACCAGGGTGTTTCTAACCTACGCTCGAGAATACTGTTCCGTGGAGCTAATTGAGCTCACAGAAGATATCCTGAGGTTTCTTGACGAGACACGAACGGAGGTGTCGTGGAGCCCAGCAGAGCTTACTTCTGTTGTCTACTGAGTGAACGATTTGTTTGAAGATTTTCGTGAAGCAGCGGAGACTGACAGCGACCTGAGGCTAGTTCGTAACTGCTCAACCGACGACCGCCTACTCAGAGATCTGATGTTTGTAAAAGTGCATCGTAAAGTTAGCGACCTCAACAAAACCAACACAGCGACAGCATTTCCCGCCACGGAACGGAAGCGTGCGATAGTTCGGCACCCACAAGTGTTTTCGCGAGACAAGAAAAGCTTCGGCCGGATGCTTAAACACGTGCTCAAGCGTCTACCAGTACAAGTAGATCCAACGTCGGGCGAAACCCGAACTTTGTGCATGCGCTTCCTGTTTAGTGCAGGTTGTACGGAAGATGATAGTGGATGTCCAAGCGATCGCGGCCATTTCGTTCCGAAGAAGCTCCCTGAAGTCGTCAAGACCGAAATCAACAAGCGGTTTGGCGGGTTGAAGATGGAGTACAAACAGCAATGACTCCTCAAGGGAAGATCCACCGCGCGTCTTCCTCAGATTCGAGAACCAGCGCAGTATGTACAGTATCTTCAATTTAAGCAACGCATCTATCAGCACTCGGACTCTTCCGGTTCCGCGTCGATAGCGGATATGGTCCAAGGAAGGAATGATTCACGCGGCTCTGTTCCAGGCAATCCTCGCACGAACTCAGTCCACGAGCCGACGGCGCAGGTCAGGACGTATCGTGCTCCTGGAAATACCCGCTCAACTGCAAACGAAAACACTACGATTCAAAACGGGCACTTACCCGATTCACAAACCATTGACCACGACAAGCCTAGCACTAGCGAACATTCGTCGAAACGCGACAATGGAGATTTTAACTCTGCGAACGTCAGTGGAGCAAATTTGCGTCACGAACCCAGTGAAAAAGCCGACAAGAGCGACACGGGGGTTTCCCCTCAGCTAGTGGTACACGGCAGGGTGCATACCGTGCCAGGTGAGATTAAAACTGCGGAGCAAGCGGAACGTTGTCGTTCAAGTTTCTGCTGTCACAAGATAAACACGGCGAGCGACACAAGAGTCTTTCCCCAGTTATCGGCATCCGGCGTCGATCTTTCGCCGTCGGGTGCGGTATCGGCTGTGGGCCATGCGGACTGTTGTCGTTTAGTGTCCTGTCGTGGTATTGTTCGTCGATCTACGTGTAAGAGCAGCACGCGGACCTTTCCCCAACTAGAGACTCACCGGGTCGATGTGTCGACACAGGGTAAAGTTTTAGTTGCGGGCCATGCGGGTTGTCGTTGCTCAAAAGTAGTATCCACTTCCGAGCGCATTGTTCCACCTCCGAGCAACTGCAAGTGCAGTTCTCAGACGTTTGCGTTCTCGCAGAGATTGGTGCAAGAGATTCAACTAGAGCTGGAATGTGAATTACTTCTGAAGGAATGCAGTATCTCCTCCTCACACCGCCGACGGGGTTTTAAAAAGCGCTGTCGGTTCCCTACACCATTGACAAAATCGCTTGTGAATCACTCTCACACATTATTCGTACGACGAACATGAGTGTGGAGGCGGCCACAAAATTCCTACGCGGCGAAGGCGTCAACGATATAAGGCCTAACAAGGCGCTTGACCCCGACAGGTTGCGCTGGGTACTTCGTGGATATCGACACCTTGATTTGCTCGTCAAAATTGCAGAAGTTGGGATTGACGCAAAGTGGAGACAAGGCCCGTCACCTAGGCGACCACCATCCAAGAATCATGGATCGTGTCATCGATATTTGCGCGCAGTTACGAAAAGCATACGAGACGGTCAAGATGCAGGGCAATACATGGTCGTGGATGCCGACATCTTGGACCGCTGGTCAGATGTCGTGTGCAGTCCTCTTGGAGCAGTGACAAAGAAAGATGTGGATTCATCACAAGAAGTGCGCACCATCCATGACTTATCTTTTCCTAAGGGTGATTCGGTAAATTCGGCATTCGTAGCAGACTCAGTGCCCAGGGTACGCTACGAGTCGGTGACCATCATTGCTCGACGTATAGAAGCTTTAGCGAAAGCTGGACATGTCGGACGAATTAGGATCCTCAAAGGAGATGTAAAGAGCGCATTTCGCCATCTACGGACCCGGGCTAACCAAGTGTTCCGAATGGCAGCGTTTGTCAAGGAGCTGGGGGTTACCATCATCGACCTGGCGGCTCCATTTGGATGGTCTGGTTCACCGCCGTGCTACGCTTTATTTGGTCGAGCAATATCGTGGCTGATGAGTAGTAATTCGCCTGCGTCTGTTTCAGAGTCACTGGACTCCGAGCCATTTTCCCCTTATGAATGGGTAGATGACCACGTTCTGGTAGTGCCGGACGTCGGAGACAGGCTACAACTGGCAGAAGCAACACTTCGTCTAGCAATGTTGGCTGTACTAGGCCCTCGTTCCATCAACGAGTCCAAGTTTTCTACATGGAGTTCTGAGATCGTGGCATTGGGCTTGCGATGGAACACTATGCGTCGTACGGTGTCAATTCCAGACGATAAAATTGCTAAAGCAGGCGATCGCGTTACGGCAATGTTAAAACGTGGCACGTCGACAAAGACAGTATTCTACAAGCTACTGGGGTTGCTTCGTCACGTAGCAATTTGCTTGCGCACGGCAAAACCATTTTACCAGCGACTACAGTCTCAGTGCACCTCGGCTTGGTAGAGTTCAGGTTTCAAAAAGCGCCAGAGCAGATCTCGTCTGGTTCCAGCACATAGTTGTTTAGCGGAACTGCCGCTGGCTATGTTTGGAGACCTACCAACACCACACGTTGAGTTATATATGGACGCATCCAATCTCGGGTTAGCTGTGCTAGACCCAGCAAGTGATTCGTTAATTCAATTCAAGTTTGATTTGGCGGAGACAGCGTTGATCAACGACGGCGTAGTCGAAGGAGCCGATTTTTCAATTAACGTCAGAGAGCACCTCTGCATGGCTCTCGCCTTATGGACATGGGGAGCCAAGTGGTATCAACAAGCCGCCGGTCAAACAATCCATGTCAAGTGCTGGAGCGATAATGTTGCTGCAGTGACGTGGTGTAATAGGTTGCATTCCGATAACTGCTTCAGCCAAGAAATCAATCGGGCAATCGGTTTAGCTGAAGTTTATTTCAACGTGAGGGTGTCAGTCGATCACCTCCCCGGGTCGACAAACTGGATGGCGGACTCGGCTTCACGAGCATGGACGGAACCACATCTAACACGTTGGACTAATTTCTCTTGTTGTTGGACACAGACTCGAGTGCCGCCAGAATGCAGGAGACCTTACATCAGCTTCTCGAGTCGCTTCAATCCCGATCATTGGCCTCAGCATCCGCGACAAAGTATACTAGTACATGGGCCCAGTGGATCAAATGGTGTGAGTGGCTCCAATTCTCCAAGTGATTACCGGACGAGCCTCGGCAACATTCCTACCAACTTGCTCTGTTCGCCACTTACTGCTGGCGGTACGGTTGGGACCAGTCCGGGTCAGGAAATTCTGCCTCCACCGTGCTCGCGAAAATTAGCCATATCTCTCGGCATCATCGGCGGATGCTCGGCTACAGTGTCGGACTCTTACCTGGTCACCAACTCGCTATCACCGGAATGCGGCGATCAGACCCGCCCAGTAACCCCAAGTCCCCGTCACAATCGAGATCCTCAAGTGTCTGCACAACTACCTCAATTTCACAGACGCCCAGCACCGAGTCATTTGGGGGGCTTCGGTGCTGGGCTTCTTCTTTCTTCTCAGGAGATCGGAATATTTAGCCCTGGGGTCGAAGGTGCAGTCGTATGCACTTCACACGTCGGACGTAAATTTCGTTGGAAAGGGTGGAAGCAAGGCCATGTCACTACAGGACGTCGACGTAATGGTGCTACAATTTCGAGGAAGCAAGTCCGGCCAATTCGGCGAAGGTGCCAAACGCGTGATGGCCAGATCTGGTCATCGCTGGTGCTGCCCCGTGCTATCTGCGTGGTACCTCGTGGGCCACCACAAGTCACTGGGTGCAGAGCCAAACACATTACTCTGCAAGGTCGACTCGTCTCGAAATCTTCAAGTGCGCGATGTTGTTAAGGCGATCAAGAGTGCTGCTGAACTTGCCGGACAAGTTCCTCAAAACTATGGCTCTCAATCACTACGTAGCGGTGGCGCAACCGCACTTTTCAACGCTGGCTTTGACTGTCTGGCAGTCAAACTATTCGGACGATGGAAATCAGATGCGGTGGAGCGTTATACGACAACCAGTGGGCGACTAACAGCAAGAATGGCATCAGAAATGCTTTCGAAGCCTACTTTGAAGCGAACTCAATGGGTGTCCCCACGCCACAACCCGGCAGTGGAGGCGCTACAATGTAGGCTTCTTCATTGTGCCGTTTTGACGGCACGCCCCCAGAATCGTCAGCGTCGATGACTGAAAACGCCTAAAATGCCGAGTTTTAGCGGGTGCGTTTTGTTGTCATCAACGGTACGTGGTCTTCTCCAAGAAGTTCCAGGAAGACCACCCCGAAGTGTGCGCATTGCGACGTCACTTGAATCGGGCGATTGAATAAAGTCGAGGTTTCGAGGAACACCAGGAAAGCACGTGGTCATTTACTTAGGCTCGGACGAAGCAGCGGTGGTCGGGCAACAAATGTTAGTCCATGTGTGATGAACCGCCGAATGTCACTCGTCACGACGGGCAACTAGTGGTGTTTTGCAGTCGAATGAACGATGGCTGCGAATTTCAGAAAGCACCATCGCGATATCTGTGATAGTATTCGCACAAACAGCTAGCACTACTGTTTGCAAACTGTTTGTTACTGTAAATCAGATTTAGATAGCCCATTGGTGAAGTTAGGCCGTTCTCATCGCTTCACCTTGAAGTTCCCTCTCGCTAAGCACTCTCACTTCCTACAGTATTTAGTCTCATTTCATAGTCTCAGTGCTGAAAAATCATAGGATTCAAAATTAGTCTGAGCATAAATGTTCAGAATTGAGTCTGCCAAAAGTTGGGATCGTTGTGGCTTATCACTCGACGTCAACGGAATCTGGTCTACGAGTCAACTCTACCCTGATCTTCCAAAGACAATCAAGAAGTACCCACAGGATGTTGAAACAGGGGTGGAGCCAGCCCGAACATATTAACGTTTAATACTCCATCAACTAACCCCGGGACTGGGAGGTTCCTGAATACACAAATTTTGCGTCACTCGATAAAAAGTAAGTTGACTTAGCCTAATGCATTGAGCCCTCTATCCTCAATTTATTTGTCGAATGAAGCATGAGGACTCATCTACCATTCATTTGTTCTCTGGATTTCAGATCCAGAGTTCTAGGAGGGGAGTCATTCTGACCCAAAATTACTCTAACTTCTTATACCTGGAACCCAAACTAACGACCGGAGCTCCAGACTAAAACAAACTTATATTAAAATCTAATGTGCCTGTTATATCAGAAGTGAACTGAATGCTGAACCCAAATTATCGGGATTTCTATCCTTTCATTTAGTATCGAGTCATTTCCGTTCATATCAGAAATGTATACTTTACGTTAACCAAGTGAACAGTGCTCTAGTCATTTATAACCGGGCTACAATGGATGAATACTGGGTGAATGTTGCTTGTGGCGGCCAGGCGCGACATCATCGGTAAAGTACGGCCTAGAGAAGTAATATATTCTAGTAAATGTCGTCCGAAGAGAGTATCCACCTGGAACGACCAGCAGGAATGAAGCTGCATACATGAGCTGGTTTTAGGTGATTACGTGGGCCAGGGAGGTTACGTCGCGCTTTGTCGAGCACTGCAGCCTCTCCAATGAGTATCTAAATCGATTAAGTCGATGGTTTATGTCGAAGACACATATACGGTGGAACCAAACGGAAAGAAACTAAGCCAATAAGTTGATCACCTGCTTTGCTCAGAGTCAGAGTAAATAAGCAAAATCCAGAGCTTCTCCGTGTGAAACACGTCATTAGCGAATGAGGATGAGTACACTACTTTGCGAATATCACATTTACCCTGGATCGTGATGTTTGGCTTATCCCTTTCGGCTTACTTCCTCAAAAAACTTGAAGCGCAGTGGTTCTCGTTGTGAGTCTTCACCTATGGCTTCCTACATCTGGGCTCAAGTTTATGCTTACTAAGACGCATAATTAATTCAATCCTGGATTTGCGCTTCTCTATCAGTGGGCAATTACTTCAAGTATGTCACTTTAAACGTCGATGACAAGGCTTAAATAATGTTGATCTCGGCCATGGCTAAAACAAAAGTAAGACGGATTTGGTAAGTAGATAAGTTGACATGACCAACGATGCA
>LGSN01001423.1:0-12703 GCA_001314375.1 Phytophthora podocarpi
TTCAACTGCTAACGCGACTCGCAAGGGTTCATTTGACAATATATGCAGCGAAATTAAGCCATCGATTTCTCTAAACAAAAAAACAGTGAGCATCCACGATCGTCGCTCTAAACTTGTTCATGTATTTCTGCCATCGAATCTGCAATCGTTCTCCCGTGAGCTCCGGCAATCGGCCATTCACTGAGCTGGCATCCAGGTGGTCTGCCATATCTTCAATCGCAGAGGATTTTTTTCCTTTGTTGGGCCTCCAACCTTCGGCTTTTATCCGCTGACACGTACTTTGTAGTCGTCAGGAGATAGATGAACTTTCGAGGATTCTTCAGAANCCCGGCGTGGTTATGGCGCTCGTGATGCTAGCAGCCGCATTCCGTAGCATCCAGCTTGCAGTCTGAGCCTCGTGAAGGAGATGCTCACAGCGGCTTGACGCTGTGAGCTGGAGATCTTTCCTCTACACGAGAAAAAAAGGTCGACTGGAGGAGCCTTTCCTTGTGGCGGATCACAGGTTTCCGTTCAAATGGCATGTGATTTGCCGGAAAACGGACCCAAAACCGAGACCAACCCGAGCACGTGCAGGACAAATTGTACGACCAACTTAAAATGCGTTCAATATTACTTGGAATAATTTATATTATGGCAAATGTTTAAACCATCGATAAATAGAGGTATATTGAAAATGTGTATTCTTATAGAAATGAAGTTGCTCTCTGTTAGGCTGGTGTAATAGATCACTAAGCAGCTGCTGCAGATCTGGTTGTTCTACGACGGCGTTGCGTAGATCTCGTTGCTCTCGCTGCTCTGGTGTTGGTGTTCTAATATAGCAGATCAGAGCGAGTAGTTCCACGATCGATGAGAGCAACGACAAACAGAAGACGAAGACGCTTGCTTCCCACTGAGAATGATTGGGATTGAGGAGGAGAAAACCTCGCAGGTGACAACCCCCTCTGGTTATACATGCAGTATACATAACTGACGTATAGTAAATAGTCAACCGTATACAGCGACAGGGCGTAGGCTCATTCAACTTCAAAGCTGTGAGCTGGCGGAGCTCGTCACGCCATCTGCACAGTTGGCAACACGCTGCGTAGAACGAGCCTGTCGTCTTCCTCGACGCGCTTTGCGTCTTTGGACCCCTTAGAGGAACAGATACTGGTAGCTGAACAACCCCTTGCTGAGGTGGAACTGCTCGTCCGTTTGTGATTTCCTGTAGTAGTCGTACGTAGCGCTGCGAAAGGCCGTCAATGGTACCAACAAAGGCGGCTATGCTTGGGCCACAGTTGTAATAATCCTCCGTGAACCAAGGTGGGTATGTTTAGTTATCGTAGTAAGCATAGCTCACAGACAGCTATTACAGATAGCCAGCCTTATAGCGCACACAGCCGAAGCTTGACGAACCACTCACACGCAATTATCCTGCGTGACTCGAACAATACTTTTCATCAACCAAACTAAACTCGGTCTATAATACAAATTGTAACACACGCACAAACATTGATTATCACTACTTTTGAACCCTATCATGTTTGGTGAAAAAAAATATATACACAGACGATTCTGTGCTTGGTAGGTATCAATCCGGGTCTCTTAAATTGGTGACCCAAAAGGAGGATCCATCCAGAAGTAGTGCCAACTTTTGGGAGGGTCCTGGTTTAGGTTCTGCGGACCCAAAGAGGACCAGGCCCACCGGTGACCAAAACAAAAGTTTACCAGACTGGGAATACACGAATATTTTTAAGAGTGATTCGTAACTTGGTTGGGCTTCTCTCTTATCTGCTGCATACTGAGATAGTCGACCATGGGCCGCGCAAGTAAGCATAGTTGCTCTCGCTCGAAGTTTTCCCGTCATTTGTTGCGAAAGTGTCGAGGCAACCTGTTTTCTGTATTTACTGCTTGTCTGCTTTCATTTTCTTCAGTAGTGTATCGGTGGACTCGTTGAAGTCAGTAAATTGTCAGCACTCGCCAATGCGTGCGAGAACGAGATGGTGTACCATCGACAAGGTGCCGTTCTTCAATGCCGTTCCTGGAGAACAAGACGAACGAGATTCACGACTTCATCAACAGGCCATGCTCACGGTGAAGCCTATCTACCCACGTCCTTCCAGGCCGGAGAAGAGGTGTTCGTCAGCCCGGACATGCTGTTGCCGCTCAGCCGATTCACGAGGAGCCCGTTGCTGGTAGCGGCAGCCGTGGCGGCGGCTTTGGCGGATGTGGTGGAGGTAGCGGCGGCCAGGGTGCTATTTGAGACCCGGGTCGCTCCCCCCATTATCCTCCAAAGTAGATTATGATTCTAACTTCACTGAAAAAAAGCATTTTCCAGCGGCCTGAGCGTAAGGCGTTGACGTCGGCACCATGTTTCGTTCGCGTGATAGTCTTGTATAACCCGCCGTCATCGTGCTAAAGGCGAATGAATTGTTGCGTCGACAACGACCACTTTAATACGACGACTGTCGTAAACAAACGCTGTCATTGCTTGGCGAAGGAGCAGTCGCCCTCGAAGAAAGCGCGGTAGAAGCGCTGCTGAACAACACTTCAAGGTAAACTCACAAGATGTAACGAGAATGTGGCTCAATGTTGCAGCAGGTTACGCTTATGCAGTACCGTAGAATTAATCCCGTGAGGGCTGTCCATAGCCCTCTATCGAGGTATTCCCAGTATAAGGGTTTATCGTATTGTTTCAACTTCAACTATACTATGTCAACCGGTACAAAGCAAATTCGTTTAGTCACGTGTGACTAAACCTAAATGAGGACAAAACACTGCGGCGCAAGTAATCACCAACTGGGATGACCGGCTTTCCCCTGGATGACTAATCGGTGTCTCCTTGGTGCTATGCGTTGGTCTGACGTACATGTACTGGATGCTAAAGTAATCTGCCTCAATAAAGAAGTCACGACTAATATACAATCTCCGAGATAATAAGATGCCATAGTCAGACGTTCTTGATCCTGTCCACACCCGTCCATATACAGTTTAGAAGGTTATAAGTTTTTCGTATTCTTTATTGAGGCAGATTACTGTACTCGCAGACACTATTAGTGATCGCTGCCACCAACAAAGGAGCCTGAATGCGAGAGAGAGGAAAGATTCTATTGAATCTTAATTAATAGCTCCCTTGTATTTTTTTTCTTGTGACCAGCGCTTGCTCCTTTTTGCGGAGCCACTTCGCTAGCGGCGGAGGAGGCGCTACCTCTGTTCCCATGCCTTCTCCGTAACTGCAGGCCTTGAATTCTGGTCGCTGGTCGGGTGCTTTCTATTCGCCCTGCTGCCGTTATCTGACGAATGCCGCTGGCACGGAGCCGGACTGCCGAACTTCGATGGGGCTATTGACGCGGCCAAGACGATGCTGTAGGTTGTTGACGCTGTCGATCGATAATGGTGCCTAGTAGACACCGCCTACCGCCATGCTGTTGCCGTCGCGAGTGAGCTCGCCGTTATCCCGAGCTGTGCATGATCAAGTTCATGATGGGAATTCAGTCATTCGCTACATTGAAGCTCAACTTGATATTCAGCGCACTGGGCTACTTAAGTACAGGACTTTACGTCGTCAAAGATTCTGCAGCACCGACGGATTGGCTTAACTGGTACACTGCTCACTTCGCAACTCGCTTTCTACGACGCAAGCTCCCAAACCTCTTCTCTCACGTAACAGCCAACTACGAAGCCATGCGCTTGGGTTACCTACTGGTGGTGTCTACGGTCTCGCTGTTTGCGAGCTTCTCATCTACCAGTGCTGTTGGTCAAGCTGAACCGTCCGAGATGATCCCCCAAGACCCCGCATCTCGGGTTGATCCCATCGGAAATCGGCAATTGAGAGTTCGTGATGATTCCAATGAAGATTCGGGCGACGAAGAAAGAGCCGCGCCCAAAAAAACGTTCAAGATGCTTGATGACCTCATGGCGAAGTTCCGACATCAAATTCCGCTTTCCAAAGCAGAGGAAGAGATGTTAGAGGCAAAAGCACACCAAGCCTTCATGGCTCGCGAAATGGATGAACTTTTCGAGTTTTGGAGGAAGTATCCGAAAATGTTAGAATATGTGAAACCGATAAAGGCAGGCGAGAGATTGACTTTTGCCCAAGTAGCGAAGGCGGAATGGTACAAACGTATCCCAAACAAGAATCCATTGGCTGATTAGGTCAAGCCTGGTTGGAGAGAATGGTTCAATGAATTTAAGCTGTGATTCGTTGATTTCTGGGGGTAACCTTCGTCTGGTGGCCGCGCGTGGAAGAGCTAACGTGGTGGAGGTTGGGTGGCTAAACAAGTGAACAACTGTTGTGCCTTGGTACTATGTTTGTCCGCCTGTCTTATTTGAGATTTATGTATGCTTTTGAGGACGAGTTCGTTACTGCACTTTGCTGGTGTTTTACCGACATTTATGGCAACTAGTGCTCGCAAATGTGCTTAAAATACAAACCTCTCGATACGTAGCTAATCTCCCTACCTAAACCCATGGCAAAATCCATTTAGGATAACTCGATTCTGAACTCCTCTATTACAAGCTTTTCACAGACTACAGGGCACTCTTCGACACCATAGAACGCTGTGATGAATGTCCTGAAGATGCAGTGGTTTATGTTTGCGCTTATCTGATGTCTGGGCACCTACGAATAGGCTGCTGGAATGCTGCAAGCCAGGCCTTTAGAAAATGCAAAAGTGACGCATTTAGCATAATTTCTGCTCTACACGTTTATTTTTGCACCTTGACTTATCACGGATTCGCTTTTTTTTCTCGAGAAGACAGAGCTTCAGGTGACGCAACCAGGCAAAATGCCAGGAGGTTTTGATTGGTTGCACTATTTGAATCTCAGTCTTACTGACCACGCGGTGAGAAGCACCCAACTATTTTATGCGGTCAGCAGCCTGGCGCTTCAAGATAGCATTGACACGAGGTATCCGTGCTCGTGTGTTTCGCGAAGCGCTTAGGGAAGTTGTTCACTCTTGTCATACTCATTGCGACGTTTCGTGTCGAATTAATGACTCGACAGTTTCTGGAAATTTGTCCACTGCACTGTCTTCTTCGGCCGGATCACCGAGTACGGGAATGGACACAGTGCGGGCTGTTGAATGTTTCACAGTTTTGCAGTAGTCATCGCCCCGTCCATCATCTTTGCGTAAAGTATTGTATATTGCCCTGCACGTACTTATGGAAACACTTGGTGAGACCCCACCGTAGCTTATGACGACCACGCGTCCAACAAGACAGTTGACCAACGTGCTTTTGCATTTCCGGGATTGACCAACAACATACTATAGAAGTATATTTTCTTGAGATTTTCAGCCGTCGTCCGCACCGAGGAACAGCCGTCGTGGTCGAGGCTTGTGTCCATGGTTGAGGCGGAAGCGAAGTTGGTGTTGGTGGGGAGAGTGATGCTACTCAGCAGGTACTATGAAACGTGAGCCAGATGGGTAGGCTTTTTCAACAGGAAGGAGGTATTCGTGAGAGTAGGTACCTAGACAGCATCATTTTTTTGTGTTGGTCATGCATCGGATAATTCTTCCACTCACTTCAGCCTCTCGCTCACTTTTTCTTTTCACACCAACGGTGCTCGTACTTCCCAAGTTGTTCGTGTGTTTTTAATGATTCACGTTAAGCAGCAATTTCAATCGAAGACTTTTTTTGTAGAGAAGTGAGAGAAGAATTATTGAGTAACAACGAGTTGAGTTTGTCTGACAAAGCGACTACCTAAATGTGGCAAGTCAGTAGTCGTGATGCTGTCGCTCGTAAACAAATAAAAGCACGAAATAGATTGCGCAAGAGCGTTCGTTCGGGATGACCAGTCGGAACATTAATAACCGGTTTGTCATCCCAAGCCGCCAGCTCAACTTTCGTGTACTTATCGCGGAGGCAAACGTGAATACGACCGTGGTGGGCAAGGGGGAGAATGGTAAAGTAAATGTGCAAAGTACCTGTAGTAGTGATATGTACAAGTATCCACTAAGGATTCGTCCCTAGCTTACGAAAGTTGTTGTGGAGTTAGCTGTAACAGGAGCTCCCCAGCCAAACCTTTATTTATTTATTTTTGTTGGTGTATTGTTGATTTGATTTGTTGCGGGTTAGACGGCTATATACTTCCAATATTGCGCTCTGCTAAGTCCCTACCACGTGTACGAACGAACAGTAGAAGAGCTGCACATTTTAAAACTTCGTTATGTGTACGAAGATCGGCTAGCTAACTCTTTTTAGCGAGATAACGGATACCACAGGCGGTGTTCTCTTGGATTGGTGAAGCCCAACGGGTAAAATTTGGAGTAAGATAGGCTACAAACGTCCATCCTATTTACTGTTTCAGTCCGCGCTGCCTACAGGAAACGAAAGAATATAACGAGAGAACTGATGGCACTGTCAACTTCCTGGCCAACATCAGAGAAGTACCCTTGCTTCCGCTGCAACTCCTCCATTCTTTGATGCAAGGCGTTGTTGTCGTTGCGCAGACTCTCCAGCTTATAACGGACTTCTTCGAGAACCTTCATGAAATCTGCAGGCCTCACTTCGCTCACATCCTCGGCTCAATTACGGCCGTAGGAGCGTGGCGTCGGATGAAATTCGTTGCATGACGGGACAGCTTAGTAAGAGCGTTATCCACTTCGTCCAGTTCTTGAATCGAAGGAATGAACTCGATCTGTGGCGTCGTGTACTCGCCAGCATTGCTAATCGTGACAATTTCCTGGTAAGCGTGATCTCTTTTCATGATCTCGCTGAATTGTTTCTTCTTGACGTTGTTGATAATGATGAAAAAGTTCATATCAATACAGGACATCACTGTTTCAATATCGGTCACCACGCGGCCGTTCTCCAGCCGTACCATGAAGAAAAGCTTGTACGTCCCCGAGTATCGAGGGGCTTCAGTGATGGCAGTGGCCACGCTCTTCGGTCCGCCAGGCCAGGAGTAACCATGTTCATAATTATTTTGTGCTCATACTTCTGGAAGAAATCGGTTACCCCCCCCCCCCACCCCACTACCGTAAGCCACCCCCAGCTTTGAACAACTGGTTTGCCGATGAGACGGTTGATTCGAGTGTTCTTGCCCGTGCCGGGTTGCCAAGAAACAAATAGTTGGTCTTTGGAATGACAATTCTTGATGCAGTAGCTCTTGAAAGGGTAAACGAAGGCCAGATCATGCAAATTTGCGAATGTGAAGAGATATCCAGGCGCAAGAAACAGTGTTGTATAGAGAATCCCTTTCCTCCGTTGGAGATGGAGAAATATCCGCCCACTCTTTCTGTAGTGAACACATGTGAATGGTTTGCCCAAACTGTCGCACGAATGTTGTTCTTCACTAGCGATGTTACTCAGAGGAGGGTTATTCATGTAATTTTAGAAAAGAGACCGTCGTACCTATAGGGGTTTTGTCTGAGGCTACCCTTATAATAAATTATTTTTGAATCCGCATCAAAAGTACTTGCGTGCACTTGCATGCCGTGCACGCAACAGCCCTCTTCTTCCCCGACTGGGTCAACATTCACCCTCTCCTAGTTAGGACATGATGGTTTATAAATCCAACTATTTGTTACGAGAAAGAACATCCAACCATATTCCCTAAAATTGCATCAAATTCGCCTGCCTTCGGCCAAGCGGAGCGTGCAGCGCTGGAGGACTAGGGCTAAACGTTCGGGCTTGATCGAGAAAGGTTTAGCATCGACGTTCGAAGCAAAGTCTTCGCGCGGTGTGACATTGCCGTCTCACAAACGAATAACCACACGCTACAAAATTTAGAAAATTTAAGACGGGTCCAGTCTACTTATAAGTAGTGAGTGAATCTACTTCCGTTTTGAAAAAATAGCTTAAACAGTTTAATTCCCCTCGTCTCTGATGACGCCCGCCTCCGAATTTTCATACGATGGGGAGATGCTCAAAAATTGTTACATGTATAGTGGTGAAGTATGTCGGCACAGCGAGAAGGTTCCTTCGCGACAGATGATGGTCGTGTCGTCGGCATGACTCCCATCGATAGTGTTTTTCTGTCCGTTCAGTTTGGTCTACCTGGTCAGCGCTCACTTCGCTTTCTGCTCTCCAACACTCAAGCACCCAACATCAACTATAACGATCACCCATGCGTCTGCTATACATTGTGCTCGTCATCGTGACCATGCTCCTCGCAAGCACCAACGCCGCCGCGGTGACCATGGATGCACGTACTGAGGAGCAGACATCACTTTTGAAGGCGGTTTCCGAGACCAAAAAGCGGAGTTTACCAAACGATCGTTGAGGGTCCGCGGCACGGAGAATAAGAGCGACGACGAAATCTTGACGCCCAGAGAAGAAAACGAAGAGAGAGGATTTTTGCGTGAACTCAAGTATTGGACATGGCTCAAGCGCGGTTTAAACCCGAAAAAGGTTTACAAGAAGCTGGGGCTAACGGGAGAGGAAGGAAGCACCATAACTTCAAAGAGTACCTCGCTTTCTCCAAGTATTATAGAGAGAACTATTAAAGAAAAATGTTAGGATGATTGAACTTGCAATGTCGGTTGCAGCAGAAGTTCACATAAATGACTACATTTGTGTATCCATTTGTCCAACCACTCTTTTATCCGGAGTCCATCCAGCGATCACAATTTGTTGTTTGTCAGGCCCCCGCCGTGAGGAGGAAACCATTCCATCGTGCTAAACGTGCGCAGCCCATCTTCCCGAAGCGGCAGACACGAGATCCGAGCCCAGTCGATAATATACCGATGATTGAAAGCCGATCATCTCAGCCCTCCTTTTACGAACGGAACGGACCCACGGGAGGAACAAGCCGAACTCTAAATCAGATTATGTGGGCTCGCCTTAAGCATTAAGCTGTAGGCTATCAGGGAGTTCAGCACGTCTTACGAGTGGGCCCGCACTCACTTTTTATTCAGAGGAGCCTGGGCTGGGGATCTGCTTGTTAACCCGTGCAGTATACTATACACTCGTGGTGATTGGTTGCCCTGCAGGGTTTTGTCCTCATTTAGGTTGAGTCACGTGCTCGCCAAGCCACGTGACTAAATGAGAACATAACACGATTATCTGAGTGGATATCCACTCACTTTCCCCCAGACTGGTCTCTCGACGGACCCACTCATTTTTGCAGTGTTGGTTTGGACTATAATCCGAATTGTGAATGACATCAAGTGATAAACGACATAGCGAGCGACAAAATGTCGTGACTTGGCTCACTCAGAGCATCTCCACCGGTACTATCAAAAGGTAAATATCAATAGTGGCAATACGACCGATTTGGATTTTCGCCAACAGTAAAATCTTCATCGTGCAGTACTGCGCGATTCACTGCCTTTTGTTTTCTGGTAGCGGAAGCGCGTATATTCAACCTCTTCACTCTACTACGATTAGTTACCTGTCGAATTAGAAATTACGATTTTGTTTTATAATACATAGAAGCAGGGCTGCTCACAATGCAATACGAGATTGATTGCGGCGCCGAGGCCTCGCCAATAAATAATGGTGTTACTTTCCTTATTTTTCCAGTATGCCGAAGCATGATGCAGCCATTTATCACTATCGTCTCGTCGCNCCGTACCATCCAGCTCGCTCCTGATATTAATACTTGCTATTATCATATTTAGACCAAAATATCACAAATCAACCAGAATATTGGATTATCCATAGTGTCTAAAGACCTCCCTACTCATCACGCAGCGAAACCACAAGTCATTTTTTTCTGTTCTTCTCGACAGCTTGAGCAACCAAACTAGCATCTCTCTATGATAGAAGCCATATCATGAGAAATAGATTCATTTTTCATTTTCAGGTGAGGTACAATGTGTTCATTTAGTATTTAGAGTCTAACGATCACTAATAAGAGAAATAGATGGGTTTCAACCATATCAACCGAGTTTGAAATTTCAAACTTTGAATGCGTTGGCGAACGCGCGGGAATATTGCGCTTGAATATCATCATAGTTACATGTACGTCAATAATTACAATACGTCTGCAAATATCCAGACGTTTCCGGGTAACACATGACATTTTTGTTGGCCTCTAGGCGGACATCTTGACGTTTTTATCAAAACTGACGATACCCTAACCTAGCCCTAAATTACGTTGATTTTGTTATTTCACCACGAGGAAGACAAATATTTATTACTGTACTTGAGGTTTGTATGCGCAAAGCACTGACGTACTTCTTCTTTTTGAAATAACTTTTAAGTGTTATTTGACCAATCAGCATGAGTCCCTGTCTGGCAAGAGACGTGAGTCGATTACATGAAATTTGTACTTGTTTGTGAAACGTTAAAATATCAGATACTCCTTTTTTCAGACATACCTCCTGCACAGAATTGACTTGTACATATACATACTGAAAAGTACGCATTCAAAACGTGCAGGCACGAGTTCATTCATAAACCTACCCGTCATACGAAAACGATATTGAAACATACGAATCAATACGAGTTCATACTTGCTAATATGAATTCGTACTTTTCAGTCTGACTAATATCGTAATATTCGGTATGAACCCGTGAAATCGTATGTACCGTGCCACGCTTTTGTGACAGAGATAAAACACGCTTTGCACAGGTTATAGCACCCTCAGCCTGTTCCATGCCTTCGCGTGCCATTTGGTTTCGGCGCCTCTCGTTCGAAAATTCGATATCTGACATCGAGTTGAGTTCATCGCGAGTCTTTACGCCGTTGTCAGAGACCAAAATGTCTCAAAAGACGGTAAATGCGTTGGTCGTATCGTTCCAGTAGACCAGTTCGTCAAAGTGATCACCAAATTTTTCCTCCAAAGATGCCGTCATGTCTGAATAAAGCACCAACATTGCCCCCTGTAACGTTGCTTAGGTGCCACTGTTGTCAGTCCGTGCATGGGCTTCGTCCTACCGCGCGCTTGCAGTTCGTTTAGAGAGCACGACATGAGACTTGAATCTCTGCTGACACCGGTAAGTAATTATTTACTACGAAGAGGTTTCCCAGACGTTTCCTCCATAGGTTCCACTTCCAGAGGCAATCCTTCAAGCTAGCTCAACCGCTGCCGGGCCACTGAATTATATGCAGTGACCCGGCAACATATTTTGCTTATAAATGTTATTTCCCCGTCTTGAAGGAATCTCCCAGTACTCAACGTTGTATTTAACAATGTCGGTCGTTTGTGTCTTTTCTGTAGTGCTCAGCCGTAGCCGTAGCCATGGTCATGGCCACGTCCATAGCCACGGGATTGAACTTTGGCTGGAAACCGCTCCTACACGAGCCCATGACGCTGCCCACATCCATCGATCAATACTCCTCGCCCCTGTATTATTGTACCTTCAAGACGACTAAACTTGTCATATGCCTGTTTCTACTGCCGCTTCTTGAAGACCTTGTCCTTGCTGCGGGGGTACACGTCGCGATTGATCTACTTGCGCACCATGCGAAGTTTCTTCTTTCCACACACTTTGTGGTGCTTAGCCATCTTGGACTTCGACACCAGCTTCTTGCACATACCGGACGCGCCCTTTCGGGGGACTCGTCGCTACTTTCCATTTCAGACCAATCTTTACAATCGGGCCCTAGGTGTGTAACTTGGATTTCTATTGGCTAAATTATTTTTTATGTAATGTCGCCATTTGATTAAATTATAAAATATTGAATTGCGTTGTTTCATGAGGATGCTCGGCCGCACTCGCGCCAGAAATAACAAAACCCAAAGTATAATAGGCTTTTTAGACATATCGACTTGTGCCCAATCCTTGAACTGTAGCAGCCACTACAACTTGCTGGAGTGGTGCTGGTAAAGAGTCGGCATGTCATTGGTCCAAATTTTGATGGAGCCATGGCCAGGTGCTTTCCACCAAATTTCAGGACATCCTCCCCGACTTAGAGTCCGGACTCCTCGACGGACCCGACGCTGCTGACCCAGGGCATGTCGAAGCATCGCCACAATACGCAATGCATCAGTCAAAGCTGAACTCATCCACGAGTGACCTCCCTCGAGGCTCAGTTGGGGCGTCAGCTCTTGGCTCGATTTCCGGAATAGGCTCTGGTAGAGCACAGCGCCACGGTTCCTGACAGAGGTGGGAACATGACTCACCAACGGGGCCCCCACCGCGTGGCGCGATGGCTTGCTTCCTCAATGCCCGGTAGTCGAGTCTTGCTCCCTGACTTCTATCCGACCAGGGGCTGGGGTGATGTCGAAGTGTTGCGGTTTCTCCCTCAAACGGACGGGTATATTTTCACCGCCACGAGTAGCGTTCTCCCTGACTTGAATTTGACCTTCAGCGTGAGAGTTCGAGTCATTGGACAGATTTGACACAGTCAAAGCGTGCACTGTCTCCTTATGAAGTCTCGAGAGCCTACCCACGTGCTACGCGGCCGTTCCGACAGATAGGGTCTCGATCCCACCAAGAGATCTGATAGCACGGTTGCCAGTTGCCTGCTCGAGTTTCTCCTCGTCGAGGCCTTCGTCCGCATTCTGGACAGGTATCGCGATCCACCCAGGCTTCCGTCGAGATTCATAGCCCTTATCGATGTCCAGGACATACACATACTGGTACAGGCCGTCCTCCTCTGCCTTACCGGCTTTCAGTCACTGAATTCCTCAGTCTGACTCGGAAACAGCGAGTACCACTCGAAGTTGACATGCTTGTCGAACGGGATTCTTTTTATCGGGGAGAGGTGCGTCCTGTCACGTTGCCACACCATACTCGTACGAGTCGCTTGACTCGAGTCGCTGCCACTTGTTTGTCAGTAGTAATACTTAGAACATTACGCCGGCAGTTTTTTTACTTTCCGTAATTTACC
>LGSN01001428.1:0-14899 GCA_001314375.1 Phytophthora podocarpi
GGTGTCGGATGGCGCTGGAGTAACAACACCAGCGCAGACGTCAGACGACACGGTGCTCGTCCTATTCTTCTTGAAGTCGCTGCAGCAACGACATCTACAAACAAGTAGTTATATTAATACGAAATGCAGGCATAACGTTAGTAATTATGTTACCGTTCGTATGTTGCTGGATCCTCTCTTCTCCCCTTTTGTGATCAAAACCGAAAGTGCCACGGAAATGACGGCGGATTTGTGAGGGATTGTGTGTTGAGTGAGACGTTGTACTAGGGATGGTTCGTGCATGGTTCGTTTCGTGCTCAACACAGCATAATAGTGTAATGATGCACGAAACCAGGAGAGTCAATAAAAAAATGTCGAAAATGGATCATAATGCAAGTTTGACCTTACCTGTTCTTCATCTCGTGGAGCGACTGCCGTGGTGCGGTCGGCTGTGACGGCGGCTGTATTTGCCGTTCTTGTCGTCGTCTTGGGTGTCTTTGGCGGAGCATCAGGGGCGGCGCCTGTTTTTTTTAGTTAATGTACAACGATTGTACATTAACGGAATAAATATGTTCGCCTATGTGTGTACATTCACATATCATAGAAGTATCCCTGGGTCGGACACTGTGCTAAGCTTTTAAGGCGGCATTGCTACCAGCGTGCCGCAAGCCTCATGTCGAACGCGTTCCGCCTGGTCGCACTTACATGGGACGGTATGGCTGGGTCGGACACAACGTTTATGGTGCTATTCCTGCTAGTGCACCACCAGACCGGACACTGCTGCTAGTTCACTGCAGCCTGTTGCTGTCACTCGTGCTGTTTAGACCGACTACAGTGTCGTTTCGTCCATTTCAGCAGGCGACGGTGACGAAAACCACAGAGATGACGCCGGTGACCGATATTTTACCCCAAGTAACATCCAAGTAGACGTTATGTACATTGCTATGGTATAAACGTTAGCGGTTCTTGTTATGATGACGTAAAAATGGAAACCGCGTTCAATATGGCAGTGTATAAGGCTTTGGAGTGATTATCACCTCGATCGCGCGGTGTTTTTTTGTCGTAAATATATACATTCACTTTCGATTTGCATGTTATCCGTACAATGCTCAAGCAACATCAATGTAGGCTTTATGTATATAGCTAAGATATACAGGTTTGCAGTGATTATTGATAAGACGTCAGTGAGAGAACCATAAATCATGGCAGTGCGTATAAGTTATTGTAGTGATTATCACCTCGATCGCACGCCTGCACCAACTGAATTTAATCCATAGAATTTAAAATGAGGACTGCCTAAATCACTTAGAATTTGTAAGGGGCATGCTTGTTGTGGATGTTGTGCTAGTTCGTCACCTTGAAATATTACGAGTTATGATCGCATTTCATTCGTCAAAAATAGACTACCGAATACACTGGGTGAAGCTTCGCTCGAAGCTCATCCAGCACTCGAGCGAGACCGGACCGACCACTAGCAAGGCAAGGAGGAGCAAGGGGACGGTGCAACGTACCAATCCAACTGCTGCAATATATAAGGTCACCAACACGGCTGCAGAGGGCGCAGATGCAGCCGAGACGGCGAAGGGCACATGCACCACGTCCAGATTCTGTAGTGCGGTCAACGTTATGGTAAAAGCTGTGGCTGCGTCTGGCGCTCGACACTTCGGCTGAGCATTGCCGCGTGGGCGACGTAGTTGGTATGATGAAGAAATGCATTGGCTCGGTGGCCGTGGACAGTGAGGAGGGATGTATGAACGCGATGTCAGACACAACCGTAAAGATCGCTGTAGCGGAACGCTAGTAGTGGCGGCAGAGATTGCGGCCGAGTCCAGACAGCAAAAACCGTTTCTCTCTTTTGACGAAAGTGGCCAAATCCATCTTCAACATTTCACTGCAGTTGATTCGATGAAGTTCCTACTTGATAACCGGAAAGCGGTTGGTACGACTTATCGCTGCCGCCGCCGTCTTTTGCTAACATGTCTGAGCAGCGAGCTGTTGAGATATTTCTATCTTAAAAGAGCTGACACTCTAAACACGTCTTATTAGACATTTTTCACTACCATTTTGAGGCTTGTCCGAGATGCACGTCAAGCGAAAGAACTCAGCCCATCAGCCTCAGCAATTCCTACGGCTTTAATGCACCTGCCATAAACGACATTTATTATTAGACTAATTTCAACCAATAAGCATGCGTCTATCACTTTCCACAAATCTACGTGTTTGCCAGATAAGTGATCGTCGGCGAAAGGTAGACGATATCTTGCACTTTGTATGGACTCGTAGGAAAATCGGCCGCCGTTTCGCTAACAAAATTTGTGGCAACTCGCCAGAACAGCTTGTTTTCCTATGCACGCCAGAGGATGCACAATGAGCTTGTTTTCGTAGCAAGTGATTCCTACGAGAAGCTAGTGCATGTGATTGGCAAAAAAACGAAATGCAACACGAGGAAGCAGCTTCATAATACAACTCCCAGCCGACAGTGATCTCACCAGCAACACCCCCCCACCCCCCTCCCACGACGCCAATCAGTACGTTGGTGCCAGCAGTAGAATCAAGCGTTTGGACATGGAATGCTCCTCAGCGATTAGTGCTAACGTCGACTTGACGGGTTTAAAGGACAACGACATCAGCATAGGCACAGCAGCCCTGGACGACCGAAGCAGCAGCGTGAGCACGGCGGCCCTGGCAAGCCGCAGTAGTAGCGTGAACGTGGTAGTTCTGGACGGCGGTAGTAGCAGCGTGAACCTTATGTCCTCGGAGAGTCGCGGCATCACCGGCTTCGGAGCTTTCCCAAGAAGGAGAGACGACGGCGCCAGATGTGTTGGATACATGCGTATCATTGAAGACGCAGTGTGCGTGCTGTGGAAGCTTGCAATGGTTACCACGATGGGTTGCGACAACAAAGCAAGAGGCTAAAGGCTGTTCTCCAATGTAAATTGCTAAATCGATCTTGGCCAGTTCACAGCCAGTGATTTCGAGCTCTTTTTTGCTAGAGGAACGAAAGGCTGGGTGCTAGGTAATGGTGGGCATGACAGAGGAGCAGGTAGATAATCCGTTTAGCGTAGGTATGGATCATTTATCACTCTTGCTTTCTCGCCGTAAGCGTAGAGTGTCCGGAACTAATTACATGTACGTACGCCTCGACTAACAAAAGCATTCGCGTAATACATCATCTTGATAGGATAAAACTAAGTAATAATCAACCAATAGTAGTCTCATCATTAGCGTTGGACAGTCTTCCTATGTGTTTCCTTGATAATTGAATGTGTATACCACATCAAAGTTAGGTTAAACCTGAACTGTCGATCCTTAAATGGGCCAGAGAAGTATGTATGTGATGGTTTTATCCGTGATGCGCTCGACGTTACAATATATTTTGCCGCAGAAAACAGATGTGTTTTTAATTTTCGTACTTAGTATGCTGTTTTTCGTACATAACGCGTTGTTGGAGCCTAGCGAGCTACACCTAACCCACGCTTTCTAGAAAGTGATTGGACGAAACAAAAGAAGGTAGGTTCAAATCACATAAAATACACAATATGTCCAAAAGGGTGCAAAAATCGCCCTTTAGATCTCACCGTGAAATGGGAATGGGTTTAAAGGGCATTTTTTGCGCCCTTTTGTCACAAAAAAGTTAACGCAGCACAACGGACATTGCCGAACAGAAGCAAAGTTAATCACTCGTGCAACGCCGTGCAGCGACCTGCTTGATAAGCGTGCAGTAGAGCCTAGGCGGCATCGTTTGAGCTCTATGCGTGCGCTACTATTAATAATCACACAATTGGGGTAGGGTTATGTGACCGATTTACAGATCTAACGCGATAAAACGGGGTTCGTTTTTGCATGCAAACTAAGCGGTTTTCACAATAATGAATTTGTTTTTACCGGTACTGTTTTTGGTATTACATGTCACCCCGATGAATTAATTAAGAGACCGGGGTGCGAACAAACGTTGCTTAGGGCGAAAATAAGACAAAATGGGGTGTCAGCAAAACCAAACAGGCTTCAACAAAATACAACCATCGTTTGCAGGCTCCACCACAACGCTATGCCTATTAATAAACGGATTTGGATGGGCCACTGACGGTCGAGTTAATGTGCACCTGGATGCCAGTTAAATCGACGGGATCGACTTAATGTGCATCCTGGTCGAGTTAGCTTGCATTCAGTCGAGTACTAGAACCGGTAAACCCACCGCAGACTGCTGAGCAGTGGGCCTGCAGGTGCCCCACCACGATCACACCAGCTTGAGACCGAATTGTTTTCATTCAGAGAATTCTTGATGCTAATAGCCACAACGGCGAACGTTGCTAACTCAGGAAAAATGATATATAATACTTGTTCTTGTGTATTTGTAGTGGTAGTATCTTACTAGGTAAGTGGTCTAGTAAGGCCACGAGGGCTTGCCGGCCTTGGTCTTTAAGCGCGAGCGCTCCAGGTGGAGGGAGATACGCGCCGTCTGGCTTGATCACGAAGTAGGTGCGGTCACAGGCCATGACGATATACACTTGGTTGTGAGACTTGAGGCCGAGATATTCGAGGAATGACTGGCGGGCATGTGTAGACCATGTAGTAACAGCTTTTTGCTGACGCCCCCTTTTGTGTTTTGCTGGCACCCCATCGTGATTTTGTTGGCACCTTTTTCACATCAATTAGTAATGATCGCTGCAACAGAGCTGGACTGCCGAGTACGATGAGTTTGTTGCTGCTTTCAAGATGATGCAATAGGTTGTTGACGCTGTTGACGTTGTTGACGTTGTCGATCGGTGATGGTGTCTACCGCCATGCTGTTGTCGTTGCTAACGTCGCGAGGAGGGCTGCCAACGTTACTTTTCTTAACGCCAAGTAGCGCTATCTCAATAACTGCTAAAATGTGTCAAAGTAAGTCAAATAGCTCGGCATAACACAGGACCTCTTATTGGTCAAGACCAAAGATCAGAAGAGCCAATCACCTAATGGAAATTTCTTGAAAATGGAAAATACCACAGATAAAATTCACGGTATTGCCACAAGCAAACACATGAACAGGAGCTGGCCTGAGGGAATTTCCATGCTTCGGAGGGAAATGTCTGAGCTGGTCCAAAGGAAGCTTTCATCGTTGACGATTCGTTGTTGCAATATGCTACGAGCAATGCAGGCTTGAGGGGATATCATGTTATTAATAGCGCGGACTGCGATTCGCGATCATGCTATCATGCTATCAACGAAGATGAAGCCATCCCCGCACGGCGAACGGATTGATTCCCCGCCCCTCTGCAAGCTCCTCGAACGAGTGAGCGTGGGGAAGAACTTGTCGCGTTGCGTCATATATGCCACGAGGTGCAGAGGCACCTCATAATTCTGCTCGTTGATCCACTGTCCACAAGGACGCGTCCGCCTCTGCCTCGGACACAGCATCTGCGTCAAGCGTCATGGTAAGAGGGGCTTATGCGTTCTGCCAGAAAGATGGTGTAACTCATCCCAGAGTGTGGCATGAAGTATCAGTAATGGATTTGTTCTATTTACAAAACTATACTACGTCTAAAATACAAATAATCCACCGCGTTATTTTTTAACTAGACACAACTTGACCCCAATAACGTTATGTCCGCGTTACACGAGATAACAGTAACGTTGGTAGCAGGGTCGTCATTATCCTGAGCTGAGCATGAACATAACCATGATATCATTCAGCAATTCGCTACGCTGGATCTCAACGTGATATCCAAAGCGCTAGGCTACATGTACAGCGCCTTACGCAGTCAAAGATTTTGCAGCGTTACGAATTTGGTTTAATTAACCAATTTCAGTGCTCACTTCGCAACTCGGTTCTACGACGCAAGCTCCCAAGACCTTCGCTCGCGTAGCAGCCAAGTACGAAACCATGCGTTTTGGTTTCCTAGTGGTGGTGTCTACGGTCACTCTGATTGCGAGGTACCATGGAGTCTCAGCCACCAGTGCTGTTGGTCATGCTGAACGATCCGAGATGACCCCCCAAGACTTTGCGCACCCGGTTGATGCCAGTGGAAATCGGTTAATGAGAGTTCACGATGGTTCCAACGAATAAATAACGAAAGATTCCGACGATGAAGAGAGAACGATACTGAACCTTCAAAAGTCGTTGTCCGAAATAGCACCCAAGTCGGCTGCTAATGCTATCGCGAAGCTTACCAGAAGTAATTCGGCACCAGCCCGTTAAATCGTGTGGATGATGCCCAAGCAATCCCAGTCCTGAAAGAGCTTACAGCCCATACGAAAGGCCAGTACAAAGATCCTTTCAAGTATATCGACGAGAAAATGATGGTTACCCCACGATCAATGGCCAAGACGCTAGCCAAACCCGGGCCAATGGCAGAAGGAGATCACTACCTGTTGCCCTTCTACGAACGTTACTGGAACAAAATTCATTTTGGCTAACTAGGTCAAGACGCATTCAACAGAATGGTTCAGCGTTCAACCAATTTTAGTTATACGACCGTCTCAGTTGGTTGCGACGACCTAATATGTCCCCATGATTCAAGAGTGTTTTAGACAGTTTTGAACACATTTGGAATAGGAACTTAGTACGTACTCTACTAAAAGAACCATTCTGTCTGTAATGTGGTTATCTATCTACACTTGGACAATTTGGCTGAGGTTAAACTCGATTTGGACACACTAACTTCTTCACAAGGACCACACGTACTACCGTCGCCGCTTCTAAGATGCCAAGTCTGCCGAGTCGTCGGACTACTGTTAGCTACGGTCGCGATGCCTACAACCACGGCGACTACGAGCACAAGGGCCTCGGCGACTATGACTGTAAGGGCTATGACGGTGGCGGCTACAGCTACTGCTACAAGATTACGGCGACGATTACAGCGACGACCACTACGGCCGCTGCAAAGACTACTACAGGTATGGTAAGGGCTGGCAGCTACTATCCGGACTACTACTACTCGTCGTACAGTGGCGGCTACGGCTATCCCCAGCCACGGCTACCCCAACTACGGCTACCCTAGCTACTTCGGATACGAGTCCGCGTCAGGTGCTGGTGCTGATGTTGGTAAGAAAGAGTCTGCGACTGTGCTTACGGACGGTACCAACAACAAGTACGAGAGCAATACGTGATCGTCGTCGTCGTCGAAGTTGAAGGAGGCCAAGTCCAACGCGAGGATAAGTCGAAGGGCAAGTGAAGAGCCGAGCAGAGTGTGCAGTGCGCAGTGTGATAAGATGTCCTCGGCAATGTGTAGCGTATATGCAAATTGGCAACTTAGTAATACAATCCCAATGGATATACCAAACACTCAACTCAAGACAAACCTTCGGCTTTGTCCTGGCAACCACGACAAATTAAAGACACTTTTGAATTACTCCTACGTCGTCATGGACGATAAAGGACACTAAGACGGTACCACTGTCAGGTCTCCACTGCCAACCATGTATCCAACTACAAGTTAAGTATTGCAATACAATGGCAATATTGTATTGGCGTCTACAATACCACAATACATTGATTGCGATTAAATATTGCGCAATGCTGTCGCAGATTGGCCACATCTTTCTACATGTATTGTTCGCAGATTGACTCCATCTTTTTATATTCCTTCTTATGGTCAGTTTTAGGTTAAAACAGATTCCGAGATAATAGCCTATTCGGAGAGTTTTTATAACGTAGTTGAAAAACGCAATAATACTATCCAACGCTACAGATTTGACTATTTTGGTTGATTAATATTTAGTTTTATCCAACCAAGAGGCTGTATTACTTTGACTGCATGTAGTTCCGACGGACACTCTAAGCTTACGACTAGATGGCAAGAGCGGCAAATTTTCCATATCTAAAAAAAAATGTCTACCTGCTTCTTCGTCACAACCTCGCACCCAGCCTGTCGTTTCTCTAATAAAATCCTCGAAATCACTTGCTGTAAACTGGACAAGATCGATTTAGCTACTGGCATCGAAGAACCGCCCTGCGTCCTCTTGCTTTGTTGCCGTAATACAGCGTGGTATCAGTTGCAAGCCTCGGTATACATGGATCTTCTCGATGAATCGCGTGCATCCAGCATTTCTTGTGCCGTCATCTCTTCTTCTTCGGAGCCTGTGGTGTCGCGACTCTCCGAGGGCATAAGGTTCACGCTACTGTCACTGCCCAGAGCTGCCATACTCACGCTACTACTACAGCTATCCAGAGTCGTCATACTCACGCTGCTGCGGCGGCTACCGGGATCAGCGGCGTCAAACTATTTAATGCGTGTCTCCAAGTGCTTCTTAAATTTGCTGGGTACGCTGACGACACGACGGTGTAGCTAGGGCCTCTAGCTGAGGTGTCCCGTCCACTTGCAACCACTTCCCGATTTGGCGTTACCAGCCGTCTCACTATGAATGCTGGCAAGACGGTAGTGATTGGTGTACCCTCTTGAGGGTGTCTGCTTCAGAGCACGCTTCCTCCCCACCTGGCGTTTCTACCCTCTTTTTCCCATAGTCGCTATATCGGGGCTCAAGTGGGGGCAATAATATGGCTGACGTCACGTCGTCGAAGGCGGCGACCAAGCAGACAATCCGCCTACGACTGGCATCTATGAAATCATTCACACAAGGTCAGGGCGCAATGGCTTCCTCAGCTGTCACTATCCCCCTGTTGCTACCTATTGCACGTCCTGCTTGGCCTACTCTCATTCGGGTGGGGGCACCACAAACATGGATCCGATATTTTATATGGCATGAAATATTTCAGACTACGGGTGTTACTGGCGAGCACTGAGTCAATCAGCACGTCGCCGCACTGCCGATAAAAAACGGTGGACTCGCGATTCCTGATCGGCAGGAGGAGCCGTTGGCATTTGTAGTCACGAGGTGGGCAACACTGCGACACGATAACGCTCTTTTGGGATCAAAGGTAGGTCAGGTCAGAATAAGTCAGGAGCAAAAATGTACGAAACAGTATCAAAAGATTACGAACAAATTTCAAACAAACGATTACCTCTTTGGCGTAATCTAAGCCAATCGGGTGGTGTACAACGTCTGCTGGCCGTCTGCCGACAAAACGTCCTCATTTCGAAATCGCCACGGGAACAGCAGACTCTAATGGACTGCGCCTGCGGTTGTACTGCCACGCCACTACAAGGCCAATATGTGCGATGCCATGTCGCCTACCCCCCCCCCCCCCNCCCCCCCCAACGCAGCTATGATTCATGTGATCTGTGTTATTGTTTACTGTTTTATTGGTTGCGTATTGACTAACTCACGCAATGTTCTGTTTTGCTAGTATTTTTGATGCTTTTACAGTTGAGAGTCCTTATAAACTACCCCAAATATCGTCGATTTGCCACCTCTGCTTTGTTTTCTTATCGTTCATCATCTCGAGCATTACGGCGTGGGAACCTCGAGTCCAGTTGCACGGTATTTGATGTATGGAGAATAATGGTGTGGGTTTTCTGTTGTCTACTGGTGTGGGTGATCTGTAGCCGTTTGGCGTGGATTGCCTGTAGCCTATTGACGCGGATTATCTGTAAACTATTTGCGTGTATTAACTATTGTCTTATGTACTTCGCAACACTATAGCACTTTGCACATAACTTTTTACTTTAATATTATTTTGAAATTACCATACATTGACTCGAAGTAAGTAAAATATGTATCACTCAAGCTTATATGTAATGGTCTTTAGATTAGCTTCGTGTAAAGTAGTCTGTATCTAAAGACGCCTTGCACAGCGCTGACTAAGCAAATCACGCTGGCGCTCCTAGATATCAGTGCTGTCTAGGTAGTTACTGGTTCCCAAGGGGGTCCCCATTGAACCTGGACTTCTAGCTTACCTTCGACAAAACGCTGGCCCAGGAGTGCCGTAAAGGGATACGCCTCGCCAGCTTGAGCTGGAAACACCCTAGGCCCAGCGTTGTCGTGTTCGCTGCGGTGATTGGGCGCTGGTGAAGTACTTAGCCGGGTTGGTAGTGGGGTGGACGTTTCTGCAGAGTTCCGGTGGTTGCCTGGTTGTGCACCTTCATTACCGCGCACGACCTGTCGATTCAGGAAACGCTGTAGCAAGTCCTTAGTAATGCACCGAAGTGGGACTTGATCCAGAATTGCCTTCGCAGTCTCCAGTTGTTCGTCGTCGTTTCAATTGTTGGCAATTACCTTCAACAACCGGCTTCGCAAATACCGACTTGCTTGATCCGTCATGTAGCAGCTATGCGGGCGGAGGTGTTCGACGCAGGCTAGTCGAAATGTTTTACGATCACACATGATCAGACGAGGCACAGCTTAGAAACGAATGCACCGTTCTATTAAATAGCTAACTTTGCACACTGCATAAATGGTTGGCTGGGAAGATTGAATTTTATACTTAATCTAACTGTACTGCTTACTTACTCTAATTTATCACCTCGGGACTGTATCACTTGTGACACAACATGTACTGCTGTAGAAAATTTCACATACTGCATAAACTGCGATATAAGGGGACAATATTCTACCCTGCATCTTAATTATCGATATAACTACGCGTTGGTATAAGCAAGTTAAAGATGTACAAATAATGTGTGTTGGGTTGTGTTTGGCATCTATATTGCCGCCCATTTAGCCACCTAAAACAGAATTCTATGTTAAATAGCTGGGCGTATTGTGAGAACTGTGAGTTCGCTTATAATTTTGCAAATAAAAGTCTGAATTCGAGCAAATCTCACGTCGCAGCAATGCAATTCGGTTTGGCAAAACACCATCGAGGACTGTAATCGTTACTTCTACATTGTATACTAAGTAGTACCGGGTATCTAGCAAATGGCCGTCGCCGGTACCTGACCAAATTATTTGAAAAATACCACAACATGTCTTGCGAAAATTAGAACACAGAAATTAAGTACGCGTTTCACACTTGAAATATTAGATCGCTGGTGCTGGTGTTTATAATAAACACTTAAGTGGATTACTTGTAAATATGTACTATACATTACTAAGCTTCCAGTACCAGGCCGTTCTTTCTGATCGACATACTTGGTTGAATAATATCCCGAAACGAACTGCGAAAAATTGTTCTTCGAATTAAGCTCACTGCTCAAACTATGTATTCAAGAGAATACTGAAATAAGATAATTAATCGAATGATCTACTAGTTACCTACCTTCTTATCGAATGATACTGTGAAGATCCCACAACAGGTTCTGCGACATTCTAAACAAAGCCAACTCTACACTCTGTACGTATAACTAATCCGATAGAAACTTTTTACTAACTGAACTGCTTGATCTACTAATTACTCACATCTTCTACGTCTGTGAAAACAATTAACGTTTGTAATATTTGAAACTAGGTATCAGAATCAACCGCTATCGAGAATTTTATGTAGGTTTAAAATGACTCACAAGTAGAGAAGCCAGGTCCAACAACCGGCAAAACGGCAACCTGCAGAAACGGTAATATGATACGAATGTTTTTATTCTATAGTTGAATAAGTGTATCCACTTCTTTTTTAAATTTATTACGGTCGATACTCCAGTGTTATATATACACCAGCTATTATCGGGATCCTGCATCAACCAGTACGATGCCATCCCATTCAATTGCATTGAACGACAACTGTGTTTGAAATAGGTCACTCCACATAAATCCGCGTTCATTAAGAAACCTCTTCTGATGCGTGCACACCAAGCTCTGTGGACGTATGCGCAGACGCACAGCAGCATTGTTGCTCAAGATTATGCCAAGAAATGACAAGAAATGACAGAATCAGAACTGGCGACAGCAGACACGAAGTGGCTATGTAGTCGTGGAGGGTTTACACTGCGACGTTCATGGCTTGAACTTCCAGAGATTACACGGATTAAGCTGATGCACGACATACCTGATTTTACCTTTCCGTTTAGCTCATCAGCTATTATCGACGAAAGACGCATAAAAAATAAAGATCGAGAGGCTACAACCAATCTTCATGCTTCTCCAAGGACAACAGGAAACGTGAAAAGAAGCGGCGCCGCGAAATTTTACCTCCATCGAGCTTGGAGTCCGCCAAACGAGCCGTTGTACCTGATGAAGACATAACTACGGCTGTCCAACGACACAAGTTTCGAACGTCCGGTCTCGTTACTACGAAGTGGTCGTGAAGGAGGAGCTGATTCGTATGCAGATTGAATACGATAAAGGAAGTCTCTCCGGAGTTCTGGAATCGGCAATTCGAAGTTGGGAAGGAGCAGTTTACGTGGCGAAATTCAAGGACAAGTTGACTACTCCTGCTGAGGCTTTCCAGGCAGCAGCATCACGATTGGTTGGTGTTTCAGCGATCGTCAGCTCCACTACGTTGGAGTGGGCAGATCCAGCTAGCGACGGACCGAGTGAAGCTTTCGCGATTTCCAGAATGAATCAAGCCTATGCGAAATACCGCAAAGTTGCATCAGCTTTAAGCACCGAAGGCGAAAACGGGGTTGCACCAATGCTTTCCGGTGGCTAGGGGAGGCCAAGTCAACTCAAGCTTCGACTCCAAATGAAAATGTTTAGATTCCTACATCAATAAAAGCAATATATTGTTTTCCATTATGAAAGAGCTTATCTCAGAAATTATTCACTCTACTCGGAGCGGAATCAAACGTGCTCGTTTCCGCCAAGTACACGGACGAGCGTGTCAGGAGCACAAGAACCAGTCCTTTCTCTCTGCGGTATGACAATTCTTCTGGTGTCACTTCGAATGAGGTGCGGTGTGCATTCATCGCTAGAGTCTGCATCATCATTCGTAATGCTAGGCTCACTTGACGAATCGGTATGGTTGTCAGGAAGCTGAACAGGACGTGTTAACCGGATTGGAGACTGTTGGGGCTGCCGCGCTCGTCCAAGTTCGATATTTGCTTTGAGATTAGCGTAGATATATGCTAATATCTCAATACCAGCCGTAAAATCAGGTAAATTTGTGTGAGCCCCCGAGAACGACGCATTCATTTCACGGTTAAAGCACTCCAGAGGGTTATTGGTTCTGCTTATGGCATTATTCGTGAAAGGCTCCACATTCCATAAGTGCGGAGGAATTTGACAATCCACGTCCGATGAAAATATCGCCAAAACTCACTCCACTTGTCAGTCGAATGAATTATTCCAGCCGAATAACTGTCAACATGTCCAATGCCCCCCCCCCTCTTTTTTTCATTGCAAACTTGCACTCTGCTTCCGGAATTCTGTACTTCTTCATTTTCCGTCTGCACGCCTGTTTAAAGTGAAACAGACACCCAATGGCGAAGCACCTGGAAAGTGATCGCGAACAGCCCTAATCATTCCAGCCTCGAAATCGCAATAAACGAACTCTGAATCCATAGAATCGTCTGTGGCATCGAAGACAAGTCGCATCGCGTGGAACTAAACAGAGTACTTCTTTGAAGTACACAGTACAAAAGCACAATAGTAGTAACCTTTAGTCGCTCGATCGTACGTGGTGAAGACAATGCACTGATTGAACCGGGACGGGACACAACGAAATGTCCTATCCACAAACAAGGATGTCTTCTTCTTCTTCAACATATTGAGTAGTACAGGGTGACCCCAACAGACAAGACGTTCACGAGTCTTACTTGCTTTGTCTCCGTAGCCGTACCAGCCTCGGCAAGCACCTGCGACCATGGTGCCACTTCAATCTGGCCACACACTGACCCGTTAAACCCTTCGGCCCGCACACGATTAACTCATCTAAGCACGTACTCTCTTGGTAAGCCAACCAGACCAACATTTTGATCGCGCGATCCATAGAACTTCGCTCGTACCATCTCCCAGAGTGCAGATCAACTGGCCGTCATAGTGACGGCCATCCTATCCACTTCACGCTCCATAACCACAGTAACGTCTTCCTGTACACTAGGTGTAGTATCAACATCATCAGGTTCGCCTGCAAAACGTCCGCAAGTGTGAGGCACAAAATTGGAGTACTTTTGAAGACGAGCTACAAAATCACATTTCCCCTTACATCCCGCTCGATAGTGACTGCATCTGTAAGACCACTTCGTCATCGACCTGTTAGCGCGTGTATACATATATCCACCGATCCACCTTGTGGTTCGTCCACTTCGAAAATGGGAAATTGTGCTTCTCTCGACATCATCTTCTCCAACTGCTGTACTTTGTGGCTCAACTGAAGCACTCATTACATTAAATTCACGAAATTCCAATCCATCATCTTCCCCAAAGATCATACGTTGGGGTTCAACCGAAGACACCATATCATCCAGTTCACCAAATCCTCGTCGAAATTATCCGCATATTGGTCTGCTGATTCACTTAAGGAGTCTCCATAACTACACACAAGGTTTAACAAAAAGGCATGGCTTAAGTGCGTGGATACAGGCGTTGGGTTGCGTGGCGTTTGGATTATTGTATTTGCTTGGGATGATTCGGCCTGCAATGGAATACGGCTCGATGTATCTGCCCAATTGCTTCGTATTAGTTTAAGCGATCCCGTAAACACGTTAATACGCAAAATAACTTACTTGGTGCTGCATAATTTGGCTGTTGATCTTCTTGTTGGGTCGCTGGACTTCGAGCATGTGAGGTACGCGCTTGGAGCCTCGATGACCGACGCAGTCGGTGCTCCATTACCACCCACCTTCTAGTGACTCAGGAATTTACTGAAGGCGAGCCAGGGACTGGAATAGAAGAATTAGGCGAGGGCAGTCGCTAAGGAGTCGTCTGTTTCTTACGTCCGTTGGTCCTGACGTCCGCTTTGAAGGCACGTAGACATAGCAAACTCACGCGAGTAGTATGCGAAACAGAGCCGCGCAGTATTTATGGAGGGGAGGGGGGGGGGCTGGGTGACCTAGCAGGGTTGACGTGATACCTATGGTTAATGCCCCATCCAACACGAAAAGGTGAATGCCGCGCACGTACTAGCACTGTAACGGGGTTACACGTACAAGTGGCTACATCACATGTAACCTAACTGAAGTGGCTTCTGTTAGAAGTTAGTTACCTCCTTCCTTGGTGTGAGGCACACCAA
>LGSN01001430.1:0-10823 GCA_001314375.1 Phytophthora podocarpi
CAGAACCTGTATGCCGATCGCCGATCTGCCAAAGCCTGTATGTCGATCGACAATCTGCCTCGATCGATGATCTGTCTCGATCGGCAATCCGCCTCGATAGGCGATCCGCCTCGATCTTGGTCAACCGTGGGAGTCCCGCGAGCCTGGATAACCTCCGATCGGCCCTCTCTTTTCCTCTCCAGCTACGTATGTCAGTCGATCAAGCATGTCTCGGACCTTATCAGCCCCATTCCATAGTTCGTGTGATCCCGACCTATCTCTGGCTTCTCGGTCTGGCTCCTGTGTTGTCCTTCTAGATCGACGTCGCTGCCTTTCTCAGATTGGCCTGCGATTCTTTTTCAGCACTTCTCCGCAATACAATGCTCACATACTGGGGGGAATCGTTGGGAATGAACGCGGAGACACTGTTCGGCGATGCTACACGATGCCACCAATCGGTCGACATTGACGCTGGTGACTCAGAAGCGGGTAACACGGATATGGACGCTGACGAGCCTGAGAAAAGGCAAGAAGGTTCCGGCAAAAGAATGCAAAAGGTCACAACAGCCGCAGCCATTTCTTAAGTTATGTCGAATATAGTCTAAACCAATGCAGAAATTTAATCTCTAACGCTATGCATGCTGAAACGCCTAGGGTTCACTTCGCTATCTAAGGGTATGAGGCATATTGGAGACTCATTGGCAGCAAGGAGCAGTGTGGCTACAGACATTGCGAAACTGACGGGAGCCATTGAGGCTCAACAGGAACAGCTGAACAAATAGACAGAAAGCATTCAAACGCTAATCGAGCTTCTGATGCAGCAGCAAGCGTCCAGGTAATTGACTTTAGTCTAGCAAATAACCAGCTATGTCATTACGAAGTGCAAGACCTCTCTGACGTCTTTCTAGTGCTTCTCGCGTTTTAGACACAGTTCCGTCGACACTGGGCATCCCTAGGACCTCCTCGGTACCTTCGTTGTTGTCCTCCGCGCCGTCCGCTTCTTTCGCTCTATTCACCTTCTCAGCCTGGTGCTGCGGGAGAATCTCGTCCATCGGGTCTGGAAGCGGCGTTGTATCCCGTATGTCAACTGCAACATTATGAAGCACCATGCATGCCACAATTGAGGAGGAAATGTTACTTACCGGTTTTGATTCTTGTGGTCTGCGTAGCATGCGAAAGCGGTTCTTCATTGTTGCAAACGTGCACTCGACCACGATTCGTGTTCGGCTATGGTTGAAATTGTAGTTTCGCTCTTTAGCGGCCAGATCCAGCTCGTGGTCGTACGTCTCGTACGGAATTAGGAGGGCATTCGACAGTGTGTAGCCTTTGTCGCCAACAACAAATCCTCCAGGTGGAAGAATTTCACCAATGTGCTGCCCGAAGGCCGATGCAGCCCAAATCTTCTTGTCACTCCAGGAACCAGGGCGTTTGTCAAACGATAAAAAGCGTTGATATGGATCTACGACAGCTTGCAAATTCACAGCAGGATAGCCCTTACGGCAATACCACCCCTCATAGTCTTCTAATCGAGCAAGCTAGATCAGCGTCCCGTCCACGGCTGCGCAAGCCAGCGGCACCCCAGCACCCCAACACGCCGCTCAAACGCCTCTTGCACTACACTGCACTCCTTCAGCGATGATGGCAAATAAATGCATCGCCGATAGTCGTCTGCTATGGCAGTGAGCAACTCATTAATAGCTGTAACTGTCCAGCTTTTCGAGACACCGAACGTCTGCGCTGTCTCTCGGAAGCCCCCCCCCCCCCCCCNCCCCCCCCATCGAGGCCAAGTAAACAGCATAGCGGCCACACGTATCTCGAAGGAATGGCGAACGTAGGCGGCAGGCTCGGCGCTTCGAAGAGAGCGCAGCACCGTGCTGATCATGCGAAAACTTGCCTGTGTAAAGGGTAGATTGTTTTGAAACCACTGGTCGTAGGCAGAGTCGGCCAACATGACACCAATATTGCGAGCAGGTAGCGTGGGAATGTTGCTCTTCTCCTTCTTGACGGCTACTGAAAGCGTGACCGCGACAGCCAATGCGATGCTCCAACTGCGGAAAGCAAAGCATCGTCCTCGGCCTCGTCAATATCCAGATTCATTTCTCGCTTTTTCTGAATCTTTATGAAAATGCCAACCTTTCCATCGGTGTTGGCCCCAACACGACTCGGGGACTCGTGTCTCGGGTTGACACCAACGCCAAAAAATGAACCAATCAGAATGATAAGCATGGCATTAACACGCACTTCCAACACCGACACGGGACACGAAGAGCGCAACCAGGCCCTAATACCGGTAAGGGTTTGAATTAAGATAAGTGACCTGGATTTGCGTCTTCACAACGCAGAAAGGGTACAAGAATATTTGATGTGGAGCACACCAAAACGAGGCAGCGTTGCTTTTCTGCTCCCTCACTCTTAGTGAACACGCTCTAACTTATCGATTTACTCGGCTTATAGTGGACACCTTCATATAAGAGCGGCCAATCTCGTAGCTCTAAATGCTGGGCTTTCCCACCTCGCCTTATAAGTTATGCTACAAACATTACAGTACAATTTTACTGATACTATACCAGTATCAGCTACATCCACCAACGACTGCCACTCGTTTCGAAGCCCTCGGGCGCAGCAGCACTCGTCGCGGAAAGCGGCGGACGTCTTGCACTACACACGCGAGGTTAGCTGCGGAGCAAGCCTGTGAAGTCTCTAAAGACGTCACCAAGTCGTCAAGACGCTCTATCCTGGTCTGAATGAGGCTGCTTACGAACCTAGGCGATCCAGAAAGGCATCTGAAACTCTGTTTAACACAGTAGAAATCATTGCAGCGGACCCGATAGGCTTGCTCGCAGATCGTTGTTATTGATGCGAAGGATGGAAATGTATTAATAGACTCAGGTAATGACATTGGGAGTTTCTCTCAGTCCTGAAGGAGTAGGAAGCGTGTATGGAGGCGAGTGATTTTTTGCTAGGTGCTACATGACATGTATAGCGAGTGACCCTCGGTCATCATTTAGTTAAGAGGAACACTGTCGTTGACCACGATACCGGTAACCATAATCGGCATATCCCAAATCGTGGATGGTACAGTGTGCCAGACCGGACCCTGTCCACTATAAGCTGAGGAAGTCGGTCTAAGAAGAGTCTAAGAGTGTGTCCCGCTACGCAACTGGAGGTGGAGATGGATATTTAGCAAAAAAATATTGAGACCGGATTAGCCAAAATTATGTAGCTAACAACACCTCGACTGGAGACAGAACTGAGTTTTCGTCTCCGCCTCTCAGAGGTGGAGACAACTGGAGATAGCTTGCATAGTCACAGAACCACGATGGAATATGAGGAAGCTATAGTAATTGCAGCATGTTCAGCTGTTGCGCACTCGATTGCATTGTATGCTGATAGCTATTGGCCCAGCCTGCTAGGTAAAACGTAGCAGCTATTCACTGTGAACGTTTTGTACTTCGAACACATTGCTCCAGTCAGCTGTCTACGCAATCTGGTTCGAGGCCAACCTTCGCTGCACGAAGAGGACTTCTTACGGATAACTACCTTCTTACAAGAAAACGGCATCAGGTTTGCGGCAGCACAGATCAAGCAGCATTCCTACGAAAAAAAGTGACGACTGCGCTTTATTTTTGGGGGGTCTGCAGGTGGATATCGTGAGGTGGAGGCCGGGACGGGGATGTCGAGGAGCTATGTGATGGAGATCACTACCGAAGTTGTCCGTGTGCTGAGAGAAACCGCCCCTGCTGTTGTTTCGTTTCTAGAGCATTGCCGAGGTTGGGAAGAAATAGAGGCCAGCTTTGCATTGCGGCATGTATATCGTGAGGTTGTTGGCGCCATAAACGGGTTTGTGCTTGAAATTGAGCGCCCAGAGGCTTTTGACGGCTATTACTTCTGCAACTGCTAAATGTTCAAGCAATTGTGACTATGGACAACTTATTTCTAAGTATTGAAGTGCGTCCTGGTTCGTGGTCGGATCGCAAGTGGGGGTAGTACAGTGTCATCGGCCGATCAATCTACAACACAATCGTCCCAGGTGCGCACTTTCATTGGTGACTCCGGGTATGCGCTGCTACAGTACCGTACTGTAAGCGGGAGGAAGCCGGCGTGCCGTCTTCTCAACAGAATAAGTTCAACTTTCTTCATTCGAGCACTCGTATGGCCGTTGAGAGTACATTTGGTATTTGGAAGGGGTGCGTCAGAATTCTACAAGGTGCGCTGAGTCAGGAGATACCTCGCGGTGCTCCGGATTTCGTAGTACAGACGTCCCCGCCTAATCTGCAACTGTATCCAGCAATTTACCTCGTACAGTAGTACAGATGTGCATGGGATTTGCACAGCCTGTCAACAGATGTACTGAGTTAGATGAAAGATAGAGATAGTGTCGCACTGCGGGAAGCAACCTGCATGTACAAGTTGCTAGATTGCAGTGTCATTCAGAGTAACTCAGTACATTTTGCGTCTATGTGAAACCTGTGCGAATCTTGTAACATCGCAGTCTTTATTGGTCCCACCTTTGCAGATTAAGCGGGGACGTTTGTAGGTACTATTGTATTGCACAATCTCATGACGCATTATCGAGATGTCGCAGATATTCCTTTCTCCGTCGTGGAAAATGATGATGATGACGTCAACTTTGATGACAAACCTACCTACTAATCAGCGCAGAATTGGAGTTGCGAAGAGAAACGTAATTGCTAATTTCATTTGTCACTAAAGAAATAAAATCCCATGGTACGGCAAATAGTTGTTGGTATTACAGCGTGATGTGCTAGTGCTGGCAGCAAGTTGTCGAATCGATTATTGAGTGCTTGTATCTAGACCTGCACTGTTTGTCTCAGCTCCCGAAGCGAGTTCAAAATCTCGCGGCTTTTGCTATCATCACTTTGTCCTCTTGCCACTTTGCCTCAGCAATGTTGTCAAGCCTAACACCAATATCTCTCATGCCCTGCCGCCTCAGCCTTTTCCCGCGCTCGTTTACCTGTGTGGCACATCCACCGACCCGCTCGTTGATCGTCACCGTGGTCTGCATCATTTGCATGCTCGACTAGCGAAAATGCCTCTGCTGAGCTCGCATCCAGTTCTTGCATCGCTGGGCCTTCCAAAGCCCTATTGTTGGGAGCATCGCTCGAGAAAAGGGGTCTGCGTTCATGCCTTCGAGGTCTCCCCACACGTCACGCATTTGTTGCGTAGCATGGAGGCTCTTTCAGATGCGTTTCGGTGGAATTGCCAGTGTCTTCCTGAACGACACGATAAGCTGTGTGTTGCTTATACATGTGCTTTAACTACAATAACACACAATATAAATAAGAACACAGCGAGTTAATTACAATTCTTCTACCATATCATTGCAAGTAGAAATACCTTCGACGTGCACTACCCCGAACCCACCGAGAGGCCTCCGATACGGAACGTCTCCGCTGCCAACAAGTTCCACGCAGTTGCAAGCTGCTTGTAGCTTTTAAAATGCCCTGAATGAGGCCTTTCATGGTCTCAAGACGGAAGCGATGCAGCGTTTCAACTGCATTCGTTGCCCAAGTGAACTGCTGTTGCGATGCCGAAGGAGTCTTCTTCCCGCGTTTTCCTAGGCGCTTTGTCCCTTGAGCAGAAGGCAAGGGTGGCAAACTATCACGTGCGCTGAGCGATGTTTGTGTTGGTTCAGGGTGGCAGTCATCGTGGCCGAAACTTGTGTGAGAGGCACGATAGTGGCTTCATTATATACCGTTCTATTGACAACAGCGTTCATCGAAAGATGATGTCTCCAGCGAGGCGGGGAGCTGAGTCCCTAGAGCCCCTATAGCAGGTTCTTGTAGTGGCAATGGTACACCCACTCCAGAGAGGTGCGCAGGCGAAGGCCCTGCAGGACTCGTTCGGGCAGCCGAACGCGTGAGATGTGTCAACGTATCACTGCCAACGTCCGACTGAAATATGTCGCAGAACCACATGACATCGTACCATGTGATTGGCTAAAATCCATCTAGAGATGGAGTTAAAGTGACCCAACTGGAGATTGAGATACGATTATTTCTGTATTTCTGTGGTCATCTCCATCTCCAATACAACGCGAACAAACGCTAAGGCACGTGTTTGCTAGCTCCTGACTGGATGTACACATTAGCCTATCTACTGTGCCGAATTCTTCTTTTTACTGCATTTGTATACATGTATAGTGTGCATGCTCGGCTAAATATGAGTTGTAGAACACTAGAAACATTTATCATCATGCTCGCGCTCCGCGCGGACCCAAAACCCTTACTAGAAAGACACGAACCCTACCACGCTTTGCGCGGGGATCGGCTCGCTTCGCTCGATGGGCGCAATGTTTATGTTTGTCTGATAAATGTGTAATGTATCGAGTAGATCTTCATTTCAGTTTGTGATTAAATGCTCAAAGTGTAAGCTATCGGACAAACGGTCGCAAGTACCTTTGAGTGCATACAATTTGATCGAGTATTAAGCAGAGAATCAAGTATTGAGGGATATGCAAATCGGATTGTGGGCAGGAAATCGCTCAATCTTCTCTTTGATAGCTACGTCTTTGCCCAGTCACTGAGTGCCGCTAGAAGCACCACGGATAGTGATCGCTAAATCACACTACCGGTGGATTGTTGGAAAGCACCGTTTCGTTCGAGGACGAGTTGGCGTCAGCGCGGGAGGCAGTCATCGACGTGGTAGCCAAGCGACGACGAGCATGACCGCGACGGTGAGCACCACTGACACCAGGAGTTTCGCGGTGGATACTCCGTGGCGTGCGATCAAAGCGCGTGGCGCTCTCGTGGTGGACAGCAAATATAGTTTTGATGCGGTTACGATGATGCTTTCGGTAGTGTGGGTCTCTCTGCGCTCGATGCGGATACTCTCACAAATTCTCACGCACCCGCTGCAAGTAGCGGGCATAGTTTTCACGGTCTTCACGGCAGAGAGGATCTGCACGGATGTGGAAGTTCGTCAACGCCACACAGACTTGGAAGTAGACGTCATAGTTGTCCTCGTCCCACCGATACTTGTCGGCGCATACTGTCCACAAAGTGCATAGGCGACCAAAGTCGTTTTTAACAGAATGTGGTCGTGGGCAATGCACTCATTAGTGACAACCTACTCTAAAGTGTGCTTCTGAATGAAGCACGCTTATAGAGAGTACCGACGCGGAAGTCACGAGCCAGCCCCCTCGGTCTTATGAAGAGCTTGCACGTGGAACTCCGTGTTCTTCCGGAAGATTTCGATGTCTGCTTCATTGCCCGGGTACTGCTGGGTGCAGTTCACAGCTTGGCCGTTAGGCAACACAGACTCCTGAAATTTATAGCCATGAAGGTGATGCTTTCTGTTTTAATACAGTGTCCGTTCCTGCATGCGATCCGCAGGCATGTAGACTGCTGAAAGGTGACGTCTGTCGCGTAGCGCGCGTGCGGGTAGCTCGCAAAGGCCTGCCCACCAAGTATCAGCAACTTCATAGGGAACTTCTCGAGTGCGGAAGCGACCAAACCCTCATACAGGAACAGGGCCACAACCACGGCAATCTTGGTAACCATTTTCTGGAAATATGGTGCCTTCACTCGAGACACCGCTGCTACGATAACCCACTTGCCACAGTTCTTCAGTACGGTTAAAACCATAAAGAGAACGTCCTTGCCATTGTAGGAGCACTTATTCTCACGCCCCGTGTTCCAGGTCATGGTGACGGGGTCGCGCACCACGTCCACAGCCGCTCAAACTCCACCGGCCCAAAGTTTGTCATGGTGAGCACACTTTCATTGTCCGAGTTTAGGTCCGAGTGATAAACGGGGGACGGCGTGTCATCCTCCTCGTCGGATTCGTCGTGTGGCATGAGCAGCACGTCAGCACGATCGGAGGGACGGTCGTCGTTGATGCAGCGCAGCGTGTGTTCCGGGGTGATGGTGGGCGCTGAGGAGGATTGGCTTCTGGCGGTTTGGGACACAACCATGGTGACTTGTCGGAGACGCGGCGAATTTTGAAATGAGTCGCTCAACTACTGAAGCGCGGCTCTTTGACTGCAGCCTGTGCCATACTCTAAAGCTTGACACACTGGCTCCCCCTCCATCTTCAACCAAATATTAGTTTACTCAAACAAAAGCGCAGGCAAGGAGTAGGAGCAACATCGGACAGTGTACGACATAGGTGGTCTGAAATTGTAGATTACAACCGCAAAAATTTGTACAAAGTGACCTGGAGTTCTAGTGAGAACGGTGTAAACGGTCTAGAGCACGGAGACTACTGCCCTCTCGCGGGGGTTGAAGAACAGATCTGGGAAGATGAACGGGACGCCCAGTCATGTGCGGGACGTGTGAGCCGAGCCAACCCATATCAGGTTGCCGGTTAGGGACAAGACTCGTGGGTGGAACCGGGTCGGGTTAACAAACAGTGGCATTTGGCGCGCCTGATCAGTCGCGATCTAGTCACGCTAAGGAGAGAGCTGATGATAGGACGGATGGCGCGGACAGACGGCACGGTCAAGAACGCTATTGTTGAAGGAAGGGGTGTGCAGGGATGACCAAGGCGCTGGGGTGCGGATGCCTGCCCGGATGAGCGGTTCTTCGACAGAAGGAGCATTGGTGGAGCGAGAAGTGCCGAAAGATTTGGTGGCGTAAGAACAGTTAGTCGTGAATTTTTCTGGAATACAGCAGTTTAAATATCTCTTTTATTTGACTTTGTTGTTAAAGTATACCCAATCTCTAGCTCCTACTTTTATACAGTGTTGACTGTCCCTCCCTTTCGGGACGACTCGCGACAATAAAAGAGATGCCCCAGTCTGGAGCAGCAACCACTTTCAATTTTAAAATTAAAATTGAGGGGGCAGAAAACTTAAAAGTACACGTAGAGGAATTTCCATAATATGTACTGTTTTGTCCCAGGCAGAAAAATTAATTTCGGCCGAAACGATCAAATCCAGTTAAGCCTGTAGACTTGGGACTGGAAGAGATCCAAGATGGCCTGACATCTGTCAGCCAAACGACGCATAAAAGGGGCATCAATAGTCGTGTGATTGAAGCATGTTGAGCATTGTGAAGACGAACGTGGAGAAGGATAAGGAGAAAACGGACTGGTGGGGTACAGTTCGCGGTGAAACGTCTAGAGACTGGCGAGTGAGAAGGTGCTACTCTACGACTGCGCGGCAAGGAGAGCAGCGCCAGGTGCAGTTGAGCGAGGGCATTGAAGGACCAGGTGAAGCAGAACCGGCGACGAGGGGTTCGACGTCGGTCGACCGAGGGGCACTGCATGCTGAGCTGATGGACGAGCTGCAAGCTGCAGAAGAAGTAGAATTCAAGGGTGCAGAGGATGAGCAGCAGGTCGAGGTTACGAGTGATGAGAAGACCGAGGCAAAGAGTGAAAAGGGAGTGAAGCAGGAAGTGCGGAAGAGTTTGGACACTTCGCCAGGGCAGCGGAGGATTCCGTCCGGGTGAGTGCTACCGAGAGGAGCCTGCCGACTACGGGTACGGATATGGTGAGTATGGCGAGTACGAACAGATGTACGATGCAAAGTACGAGACAGAACCCGAAGAGGTGGAGACCAAGCCGAGACGAAGTCCTAGTGGGTTTATCCTACACCACAAGTGAGACGCGCCGATCGTCCTGCGTTTGGGTGCAGTTGGAGTGCCCAACGTAAGTGAATGGGGAAAGGTGGCGATAGTGACCTGAAGGATGCGTACTGTAGACTGTTGCCGGTGAAGAAGGAGCCACGGTCCGTGAAGGTGGCGAGGCTACTTCCGTGCTGTCCAGGGTGGAGTCGTGACTGTGACACCGCCTGGAGCTGCGACTGTAGCTCGGAGACGGGCGATGTCGAGTGCAGCTCAAGCACCGACGTCGGTCGTCGGGCGCGGGTTGCCTGGTGGTAGTCAAGGTCAGACGGCTAGCGTGTTGCAGAAGCCTGCTCCCGCATCGAGGGCGAACAATTCCTTTGGCAGAGGCCTAGGTGGCAATGTGTGAGCTTCGAGTGCCTTCAACTTGTGTCGAACGCAGTCAAGGTGTTGCCGATGTTCTACTCGAAGACGGCCACGGTGGAAAAGCTCGTGCCTTTTGGGAAATATTTGGGACCCACACTGTATCGGGATTACACGTAGAAGTGGCTACATCACTTGTAACGTAACAGAAGTGGCTTCTGCTAGAAGTCAATCACCTCTTTCCTTGGAGTGAGGCACACCAATGGTTACATTTAGGCGGACGACTGGTCCGCATACATTTAAAGGTCTCATTGGTAAAAAACAGCATATTTCTACCCAATTAGAATTATAGGATCCTGTCAACCGCCTGTCGGCAAACTCTATTACGTAGTATAACTTTTATAATTCATTACGAATAAGAAAACAAAATACAGTTCTCAATTTCACCTAAAGTGTTAATTATTATCTTTAATCTAGCTTTAATTATACTTGCGGGCGCAAGTATAATAAAGTTAAGTCTAAGAAACCTACGCTTCCTCATACACGTGCGCACACATGTAGGCTTAGGTATTGGGCTAAGTAGGCCAATTACATCTGCCGTCGAAGGTGTGGTGAAGTGCTTTCGAAAATTACATGCAAGGGACGGGCAAGAAACATAATGGACAACTAACCCAGATCAGTGACGTGATGGATGAGGTGTGTCCGGCAACAGACCAACCGAACCCGTGTCAGGAACGACGACAGGGCCCGGAGGATGAGATCTACGAAGTTCAAGTGGAGAAGATCCAAGATCGAGGCCGATCTGATCTACATCGCAGATTTGGATCCGGGATCCAAGATCTGGGTAGATCTCAGAGATGGGAAGAAGATAGTGGTGTAGAGGTTGTGAGGACAACAGTTTGGGATGGGATAGGCTTAACCATGAATGAGAGTTGAATTTGCATTGGAACACAC
>LGSN01001432.1:0-11096 GCA_001314375.1 Phytophthora podocarpi
ACGTGGGTATGGTACTAAATTTTGTCGTTGGAGCCGATATCGGTCTTCTGTATTGCAGCCCTACTAAGGACTTCGAAAGCAAGGTTGTTAGCACAAGTGGCGCCTTTGCACGCTTAATAAACACGTCATATCTAAAACGGAGGTCTCAACTCGTCTTACAACCCGAGATATAATCTAAACTGTGCCAAAAAAAACGGGGGTCCTAATGATTTGGCGCGCACTGTAACATATCGGAGCAAATCCTAATATAGCAAGACTAAAGGGATAATCCGATTGGCCAATACGTGGGGGTGACACTTAACACTTAACACCTAGATTACGGTAGCTCCAATTTAGACCTTTCATTAGAGCATCTCCACCGGTGGGAGTCAAATCGCTCTTTTAACCAGAAATCCTCCCATCCGGTTGGGGTCAAACTAAGGTTTTGTCCTCAAGCTGGATAGGAGCTGGCTAACGTTGGCAGGGGGATACATGGGCGACAGGGGGATTTTGAAGCGGATTGACCAACTGCACCTGATAATTTCGATAGGAAGAGCTCGGTTTGTGCAACGAGTACGACTTTTGGGTTCATTGGTTGGCAAAGTTGTCGCGCGTACGATACAATTGTCGTAAATGTATATTCGAATATGAGACAGGTGGTGTTTTTAACCTCGCTTTTGCATGGGAGTGGTGCGGGAGCGTCGAGCCAAATCTTCGCTTTGGCAAGTAGCACTTAGCTCAACCGGTGGAGATGCTCTTAAAGATCATATATGCTACAGACGTCCCCGCCTAATCTGCAAAGGTGGGACCAATAAAGACTGCAAGGTTGCAAGATTCGCACAGGTTTTGCATAGACGCAAAATGTACTGAATTACTCTGAATGCCACTGCAATCTAGCAACTTGTACATGCAGGTCGCTTCCCGCAGTGTTACACTTTCTCTCTATATTTCATCTAACTCAGTACATTTGTTGACAGGCTGTGCAAATCCTATGCACATCTGTACTACCTGTGAGAGGTAAATTGCTGGATGCAGTTGCAGATTAGGCGGGGACGTCTGTATTAATTATAGCTAGTGACGTTGCTACCTCCCAATAAGACTTAGTGCTCCAAATCGTCGGACAAGCTAATCGGTTTTTACAATAAAATAAAGAAAAGGCGATGTCCAAAAAAAGTTGTTAACTTCACTTGCTGGGGATGAGTCATGGAGCTTCATATCCTACTCGGCCGCTACATGTGGGAGGCCATGTTTTAGTGTCGTCAACAAACTGGCGAAACAATTAAGGCCGTGTTCTCTGGATATTTATATCCAGAGTTTGGGTGCTTTCGAAACCGTCGTCTACCTTCTATAAACGTATATTTGGATACGTTCGTAATCTTGTGAAACTGGTCTCTTGCGTGAGTTACAATACTAAAATGACGTCAAAACGTATTCACTGTTACATCCTATGGTAGAATTGATAACCGCGCAGGATTTGGCTCGGCACACCAAGCGAGTGACAGTACTGCCAACGTTACTTTTTTAACGCTATCTCGATAACTGCTAAATGGTGTCAAAGTACGTCAAATAACTCGGGAAAATACAGCCCTCTCATTGATCAAGACCAACGACCACTACAGCCAATCACCGATGTGAATTTCTTGAAAATGGAAAATCCCACAGATAGTCTTCACGGTATTGCCACAACCAAACAGATGAACAGAGGCTGGTCGCACGGAATTTCCATGCTGGTCGGAGGGAAGTGTCTGAACTGGTCCAAGGGAAGCTGACGTTGCAATATTCTACAAGCAATGCAGGCTTGAGGGGATATCATGCTAGCGCGGGCCGCGAGTCGCAGTCATGCTGTCAACGAGTCGTTGTACAAGATGGAAGCCACCCGCACGGCGAACAGATTGATTCTCCACCCCTCTGCAAGCTCCTCGAACGAGTGTGCGTGGGGACGAGCTTGAGATGTTGCGTCAAGTAGGCCACGAAGTGCAGAGGCACCTCATGATTCTGCTCGTTGACCCGCTAAGGACGCGTACGCCTCTGCCTCGGACAGTGTGTCGGACACGGATCTGCGTNTTATTTTTTTTAACTAGACACAACTTGACCCCAATAACGTTATGTCCGTGTTACACGAGATAAAGGTAACGTTGGCAGCACTAGTGAGTGATAGTCTGGCTGAGTACATGTACCGCCGGGTTGACTAGCGTGTGTAGTCTCCCAGTAGGTACTGACAACAGGTATACCTAGTCGTAGACGTGGTGTGGCTGTATATTCCCCGCGTCCAACCCGGACTAAGCAGAAAGCTATCACAGCAGTGGCACGGCCTGTTCAGTATCGCCGAAATGCACGACGATTTGGTGATGTCCGACAGCCCAATTCCGATTCCACGGGCAGATGGACAACATTCGAGCAGTAGCTAGACTTCGAAGAGCTCCCAGCGTCCACCTCCATGCCGTCGTCCTTCACACCTATCGCCGTTTTGCTAAACGCGTTGCAGATCCAGCGTCTGTGGCTCGAGTGTGACCAAACTGCGCCGCAATAACCCTTCAATTTTAAAACCCTGAGTAAGCAGATGCAAATCCCAATATCTGGAGTGCTTTCTGTACACGAACATGGATCAGAGAGGACATTCGATCGGACAGTCGCGGACTTTATTTTACGTAGAGTTGATCATATCAAAAGTGTCGTATCATAAGATCTCAGAAGTCGTTTATGACGTTCATAAACAATCGGCCGGGTTAATTATTGTAGGTTATTAGTTTAATGAAGTGAATAACGAGATGACGACTGTGTCCGACCTTGGGTCAGACAGCCTCAATTGGCAATTTGAATTTGAGGGCATGCAGAGCATAGTTTGTAGCTGGCTTCAAACCTTGTACGCACACTGTGCACATCTCACGTTCGTGTCCGACCTGCATCATGAACTGTGCTTGACCTGCACACGTGTGGTGACGAGAGCAGATGGCGGTTGTACGAAAGCAGCCGCACTAACGGCTTTGAGAATAAGATTAGCTCACAGTCTCCATTGAAAAAAGTTTTAAGTAAATTATTCGTTGCGATTGGTCTGAGGCTGAGACTCTGAGGTACTGTATCAATATTTCGACTGACAACACCGACATCAAGGTTGTTGTCCTGCACGCCCAACTTGCTCTGGTCGCTGTTACAGCACGCACGGCAGTGCTGCGACACGTCCTGTAGTAGACGGCTCTATTGTACGCTCGTCAGTGGTGGACCATCATAAGCACCACTGGTTGCTGTAGCTCGACATCACGACACCTTTCTCGATGACCATCTGGTTCAAGTCCTTGCAGTTTACGTCCATGACGACTCGACGCGAAAATGATAATGTGGCTACAGTAATAGCAAACGCACGTACTGTACAGTATTAATACAGTCAGCTGTAGCCGAGAGTCTCTGTGAGGCTGGTCTGACCGCAGTTAAAACAACCCGCCGAAAACCAGCCATCCGGCTACATGTAAATGTCTGCTGGGTAGAAAACACGGCACTTGAATAGAGGTCACAGGTTCCTGTCGTTCCTTGACGGAGGGACATCAATTGATGATGGCTCCATTCTATCATGCGATTGCCTTGCGAAGTATCCACCTTATCCTCAGTGCCCATTTTGTAGTGAACTGTACAAGGAAACTCCTCGCCCACGTTCAGAATAATGGCGGCGCCCGACCTGTCTAGCAAATACGCGCATCACGTGGAGCGCAGAATTCCCATCCACAACCCGCTCGACCGTCCCAGAGCTATGGATCATCACGTTGCGTACATCGGCGAAGGTCTCATTGACCCCAACGGACCTGATACCCTTGACAACCTCGATATTGACATCGACCACAAGTCTCCACAGCGTCGTCGCGAGGTCCTCGACCATTTGGCCATTGACGTTGGTGAAAAATACCTCGATGATGTTTACAAGGAAGACGAAAGCGGCGACGAACCTCAGTCAGCTGAACAGCTTCGACGTCACTTGGCCCCGTCTTCGATCGACGGTCAGCCGGTTGGACTCAAGGAGCGAGTTCGTACGGAGAAGGAGTTAGCGTGGCTGAAAGTGAGGCAGCTCCTGATCGAAGAAGAAGAGAAGGCGTCAACTCACAAGCGACCACATACGAAAAGCACGGACAGATCCAGGGACCGGTCTTTTGTGCGTAGTGAAGCGAGCGATGATAGCTGCGATACCGTGAAACTACTGGACTCCATGGCGCAGTACACACCTCAACCACCTCAACACCACAGCAGCATATCCCCCGATAAGCCACGACCTGAAGCGAATGACCCACCGCAGTCTTTTGCCAACAACATTGGCAGTCGACTCGCACAGTTTCTCCAAGGCGGAAACGCATCGGACAACGAAAGCACCAGCTCGAAATCTTCGTACTCTCAACCGTCTTCGTCATACAGTGGAAACACGCCGACTCGATGGATGCTGCTAGCGACGCTGGAGCAGGTGACCAAAACGTGTCAACGAATGGAACTTTCAGACGCTTCATTGGCGCGGGTTTCAGCGCATTTGGCCTCAATCGATCAGGTCGTACGCGAGGAGATCAGTAGTCGACAAAGGAGAGGATCTCGTCGACTTTCGAGCACGCAGATGTCGAACGAATCGAGTGAATATGAGACGTATTCAGTGGTAGATACTCCATCCGAGTATCCTCGGGCGAATGTTTCGTCAACTGTGCGAAGCTCCTTCAAAGCTTTCGCCTCAGCTCAAGATCTAACCGACACGTTGGCAGCATTCAAGACCCTTGTGGCTGACTGTGGCCTCGATGGGGTTAAGATGCAGGAGCCGTGGCACATGTACTACTACATTAGAGATGCGGTGTACAGCAAACTCGGCTTCAAACAGAAACAGCTTTTCAAGTTGTTGGACGTGCGATTTACTCTGGATGTGTACAAACGACGACCTGTTGTTAACAAACGCATCTGCGTCGTAGGTGCCGGTCCCGTTGGTTTACGAGCTGCTGTGGAGTTAGCGTTACTTGGTGGTCACGTGTCCGTGTTGGAGAAACGAACCAAGTTCAGTCGAGAAAATATGCTCCATTTGTGGCCGTGGGTCGTGCAGGATCTGGCATCTCTGGGGGCGAAGGTCTTGTTTAAGAATTTTTGCAAGTCGAGGACGTACTTCCACGTGAGTACACGGCAATTACAGGTTATCTTGCTCAAGGTGGCGTTGCTCGTTGGCGTGAAAGTGTATTCAGCGACTGCTTTCAAGTCCATCGTGGCCCCCGAATTGGAAGAAAGTGGCGTTAATCCATTCTACTCGATAAAGACGGAGCCTCAGATCCCAGTCGTGGAGTTCACTGCGATTCTAGGAGCTACTGGCACGAACGATCAGTTGGCGGAGCCTGCGGGCATCAACCGCTTCGTATTCTGCCGCAATGAGTCATTAGGGATTGTCTGCTACTTCCCAAACCTGGAAACAGGCGAAGAGATGAAGATGAAGGAGTTTTCGTGGACGGCTCAACTCAAACATCACATGCTCAACAAGATGCGCGAGGTTGGTATCGATTTAGAGAACATCGTGTACTTCCGAGGTGAGATGCACTACCTGGTGATGACGCCTAAGCGACACAACTTGTTGATACATGGGGTGGTGAACAAGAATCATCCGGACTCGAAAGACCTGGTCAGAAAAGAGAACATCAATTACGCTGCACTGCATGAGTTCGTCAACAATATCGTTAAATTCGCAGGCATCCCGCGGAAAGCTGAATTCGCGCGTGTCAATTTGCTCGACTTCAGCTCACTTACTCGTGCTGACAAGGCCGCGAGTATAATCTCGTCGCAGGGCAAGAAACTCTATGTTGGTCTCATTGGAGACTCGTTGCTGGAGCCTGTGTGGCACGAGGGAGTGGGAACTTGCCGTGGATTCTTGAGTGCGTTGGATGGCGTGTGGATGGTGACGCAGATCGGAAGGAAAGCGGACGAACAGCTACTGGCTGACCGTGCGTTAGCCTACCAAGTGATGCAGCGTTTGTCAGGCCAACACCGCGACGAGATGCAGAAGAGCGTGCGGAAGTACACGGTGGATCCCAGATCGCGCTACACGATCGATTTCCCTAGAGTTGTCTAGCTAAAAGGAACGAATGCTAGCTCAGTGAGTGGTGTGGTAGTTATATATGTGTTACTACGAATAAGCACCTCAAAATCAAAGTTATTAGCCGAGCAGTGTACCGTTCACTTGAAAAACCTTCTGCAGCTTTTGTTGTCTTAGTCACCGACCAAGTTCATTCGTTTGAAGAGTGCTTTCAGCATCAAACAAGGACTGGCCAAAGTGTAAACGAGAATGGCAGACTTCCCTTGCGAAGAAACGCAGGCTAGATGAGCTGCTCAGCAATTCGTTTCTTTTAGGAACTAAATGAACACAACATACCTCACCTGAAAATGAATTCTCAGCAATTCGTGCTATACCCATCGTGCCTTGATGAGCTCCACCAGATTCTCCAAGGGCCTGATGCAGGTAAACTTTTCAACAGCAGCGTTCTATTAAATGTATTACCAGCAGAAATTGTAAATGCTACCATGAATATGATGGAGATCTCCAATCCGTTCTAAGACCATCTACTCTATCGAGCTGAAGGTTTCTTCAGCTTTACGTTGGAAGCACGGTATAGGCTGGATAACATGGCTCATTCTGCTTAACGTTGCGTTAAATGCCAAGGTGAACCTCGTCATGAATACGGCGAGCCTGGACGAAGCTCCTTTTGGAGATTTGCGGACTCACCATTGCCACCGTTCTGATTGGCGGTAGGGCTATGCGTTTGTCTTCATTGAGATCATTCTCACGCAAGCTCGGATTCGCCAAGTTCCTCTCTTAGCAGACAGCAGTGGCTGTCGCAGCACAGAGTACTCGATGCTTGGAGACATGGCCATACGAATTAGTGACAAAAGCTGAAGACAGCGGAGCAACATCCAAGCGTATTTCATCAACTACATTATATTTTCGTTTTATCGCAGAGAAGACGTAGCTCGGAAGAGAATGGTGCGCACCCCCGCACTTGTATCTACCAAATTCCTAGTCAGCCTTATTTGGCTCTGCGAGGTCTGAAGCACCAGAAAGAAGCTTTGAACGTGTTGATTTGCTAGTCATTGACAGACCAGATTCTCGAGATCGGGACTTCTGCTGACGGATGGTGCTTTTCATTATCATTATCAGCTTGAATGCGCTATGGTGCACCATAATAATGCTCCGTTCACGAGGGCAAGCTGCACTTTCCGAGGAAATCGCTGACCTCACGTAAAATACTTGTCTTCTTTATCAAAATTGGCTGTAGTGGTGGCACAACCAGACGTATACGTGCAGATACACGTTGTAGTCTATTGCCTTTGAGCATTCAACTTTGACCGAGCAAAGTTTGCAGTCAAGCTTCAAGTTTTGCAAGTGCGGTTTCTCACCTCATTCAACGGGCCGTGGCCAATGCTTTTCGTGATATACGCACTTTGTTGATAGTCTTCGTCATAGAGAGAATAAAAAAGTCTGTGGACCTCATCCAACCGCGCAGTGTTTGTGAGATGGTTGACAACGCTGGATGGTGACACGCAGAGAGTGTGCCATGCTTAATGCTAATCGATTTTGAGTAGAACCGAATACGTACGCCGAATGAGAACAGCTAAAGGATATTCCAGGCAGCATAGCAGATCTATCTGTCATAGCGCTACAGCAGCAAACGTTCAAATAATGAACCGCTACATATTGGAGCTACTGGAACCCCCACTCATGTCAAGAATAAAGCAAAGAAGACTCCGTGAAAAACACAAATTCCATTTCTGTTCTTGGCCTGCTCTCCTTAAATTCCTTTCAAGACGAAACCTCTCTTTAGTCCTCACCTCCCATCCCTGCACCTTCCTCCTCGCTTCCACCCGTTGCATCTTCCTCGCCTCCATCCGTAGCGTCCCCCTCACCTCCATCCGTTGCACCTTCCTCGCCACCTTCAGCGCCCGGTGCTTCAACTTCCTCACCCGTAGACGAGTCTCCCACAGTTGCGTTCCCAAAGCCTCCACTTCCACTTCCACTTCCACTGCCCGCTGGACCACTCGGTTGACTGCGGTTCTTGTAGCAGTTGATGTTTTCCTTGCACTTCTCCTTGTCCTTGCTGAACATGCACCACGTCGACGACTTGATGGAGCACCAGCCGTAGCCGATCGAGTTCCAGCCGAACTGAGACTCCATCGCAATGGCCTCGTCGTCGCCTGCGGTGGTTGTCACCTCCAACGTGACGGTGTCGGCTCCGTTGTCATTCAACGCGAACACGTCCACTGCAGCGATGCACCCGAAGAACAACACGACGGCACTAATAGCCCCAAACAAAGTGCGAATGGTTCGACGCCTCTGCATCATAACGGCGGCGGCGTCTCGTTGAGCTGCTTGCTGGTACGCAGACAGCAGCATCGCCGCCTCCTCCCCACGTTCAGCTCTCATCATGGAATTCCACTTGTCAGCTTGGATTCAAGTTGAACTGTGGCCCGCACCGGAGATACCGGAGACCAGATCTTTCAGCATGAAGATCCGTCGTGGTCATGAACGGCTCACAAACGTCCGAGGATCAAGGCCAAGAGACGCTGGAGACCCCTCTTCAAAGTGACGGATTCGAGATGTCCTCGACCGCTCATTTCACGAAGGGGCGCCTTCGTGAACATTCTCTACTTAGAACGTGACTTTGGGAGCACCGGGTGCATTGCACCCTTGCCAGTGCTGGCGACGGATGTATAAACGTTTAATGTTAAAACACGTAATAATACCTTCAATGAGTGCCGGTACTGTGTACCAAAGCGCTGCTGTTAGCGAAATTATCAGCTCACTAAAATCAAGTGAACTTTTTACGAGTTAATTACCTCGTAAATATGTTTATACGCACATTTTAAAACGTATAAACAGTATAAACGTTTAGACGTTTTTAATCGTCCACAAGTACATGCCAGTACCGCCAGTTAGTCAGGAAGCTTGGAACGCCACGGTCCTGGTCGTCGACTCTTTTGATGAAAGTAAAGTCGTTTCTTGTTCAATTTGCCTGAACTTGCTCTTTGGACGCATACGTGGTACATTCGTTATGTTAACCCACCTCATTAGGCGGCTGTCTCGAGCCAACGTTTGCCTGATTGCCTTCGTGCACCTCCCATCTCACCATAGCAAACTCTCCGACATCTCGAGTGCCTTCATTTGCGTAACTTCGTGCCACCTAGACACCTGGATAGCTACAGTAAAGGGAATAGTTTCTACGCACTTCTCTCAGAGCAAATAAATCTTCTGAAGTCCCGGTTGGAAGCGCTCTTCGCAACCTTCGGTGATTTAACCCACACTGTGTCTGTACTAACGCTGGATTCACAATGTCGGGGTGTAAACGGTTACATGTAGCTGAGAGTAAAGCAAGAGGGATGCATACGCAACGCTGCTTCTACGCTTAGCTCAGAAAAGAAATCACGTTAACACACGATAGTCTGGTCATGATTTTACGAGATTTCTGATGCACACGTGAATCAATAGACCAAAAATGGTTGTACAGTTCCAAATATCTACGCCTAGATTAATTGTTCCTTGAAGTCCATTACAAATGAGGTGGTACAAGTACAGTTGTCAAGTATCTGAGACTTTTCATTATCAGCATAGCAGCTAAGGTCAACAATTGTAAAGCTATGAAATGAACGCAAGTTGGACAGCTACAGTAGTCAGCTCATGAGGGAAAGTAGTGAGAGAGTAATCTTTGAACGGATATTTACCAAACAAAATCGACCAGCGAGCCGGTTTTCCAGAATTTCGTTAGCTTTTCGGTGACGTTAGGCCAAGTCTAAGAGTCTAAGTGACACCATGAAACCTCGACGGCACGTGTTCTAGCGTAAAACAGTGCCATCTTGGTTCGGAGGTACATATGAACAAGGCGTTCTCAGTTTTCATTTTGCGGCGATCCGACCAAGCTCTTCCCCAAGTTGTCAGCGAGAGACTTTTGAAGCATGGCGACACTAGCTCAATCGGCCATGCCCGCGTTGCCAGCTCTGCCTAGAAAGTACAGCGTGCAAAACCTGGATCGCAGACCTCCCGTCCACAACGGATCTCGCGACTCGATCCAGCGTCCCAGCATCGGTGACCACCAGGGTGCGTACATCGGTGAAGGTCTCGTTGACCCTGACGGTTTCGACCGACTCAGCGACGTCGATGTTTCTCACAAGGCCCAGGAACACCGTCGCAGTCTACTCGACTATTTAGCGATCGACGTCGGAGAAAAGTATCTTGACGATATCTACAGAGAAGACAACAGCGGCGACAAACCTGACGGTGAAGATAGCGGTTTTCACAGTGACGGACCTCGGAGAGAGAAGAAAGGATTGGCTTGGCAGAAGGTGAGGCAGCACCTGATCGAGGAAGAAGAGAAGGCGGCAACCCGCAAGAAACCGTGCACCCAACGCACGGTCAGTTCCTTGGATGGTTCCTCTGAACATGGTGAAGAGGGCACAGACTACGACACAGTCAGACTGTTGGATATCTTAGCAGGTCCTGGGACGGAAGACTTGTACAGCAGCAGCAGTGCATCCTCTGGCGTGTCTGAGACCGAAGTTTACTATCCGCCGCAGTCATTCGCAAGCCGGATTGACCGGATGGGGAGCAAATTGGCGCAATTTCTGCATCGTAAGCCAGCTTCGGGCGACGAAAGCGCCGTTGCGACGAGTTCTTGGGTTTCTCAGCCGTCTCCGTCTGTCGAAGGCAGTCGGTCAACTCGATGGCTCTTGGCTTCCTTAGAGCGAGTGGCCAAAACTTGCCAAAGGACAGAGCTCTCAGACAAGTCGATAGCGCAGATTTCTTCTCACTTGGCTGCAATCGACCAGATTGTACGTGACGACCCTGGCAGTCAGCAAAAGGCAGCATCCATACCTCGTCAAATCTCAAGTTCGCAATGGTCGAATGGCTCGAGCGATTACGCGAATGAGCCGAGGTTTCCATTGGGAGAGTACCATCGGGCGAACGTGGCGCCAACTGCACGCCACTCGTTCAAGGCGTTTGCCTCCGCGCAAGACCTTTGCGATACGTTGGCAGCTTTCAACAACCTCTTGGCTGACTGTGGCCTCAACGGTGTCAAGATGCAGGAGCCGTGGCACTTGTACTACCACATCAGGAACGCAGTGTACAACAGACT
>LGSN01001436.1:0-11361 GCA_001314375.1 Phytophthora podocarpi
ATCCAACTTCTCGTCGAAGTACTCGTTGCTGGCCTCTGCAATGTTTTCCCACAGCCGTGGCTGAACGAAATAAAACAATGACCCAGAGACTGTCGTGGCTGCCTCCAATGCACGGTACGTAGGGCCATATGGGCCTTCATACAGGCACGGGTAATCTTCGCGAAGCGACTCAACGGATCGAGGTTCATACGGCTGATCAAGGTAAGGAAACGGACTGTATGATACACGTTTACACCAACCATTGACTACCATGGCCTTCAGGATATCCGCGTTTATCGTGCCGCTCGCAACATTGACAATATCACCCGCCGTAACAAGCAACGACTTGTCAATTCGACCACTCGTTCTCGTCATATTCCGCGTCTCCATCGCCCCCCCCCCAATCAAGCTGTCATCACCATCAGAAACTCCGTCATCATTTTCTGCTTCCGACTCCATTGGACCAAAATCATTTGTGTTGTCAATGTCTTGTACGAGGTTGATCCCGGCTGCACATACAAACATACAAGTTAGAATCTCTTATCATGTACAGCTATCTTGTATATACAAGATTCACCAACCTGAAGAGATGGCAGAGATTCGTGTCGAACAACGTGGGGCGGCATCGAGTTCACTTTCGCTTTCTTCTGCCTCGTTGAATGCATCGTTTAGGTCTCGACAGGGTGGAACAGTACCATCAAACGCAGAAGATACATCGTCGGAACGAGGGCTTCTGGATGCTTGGCTAGCCACATGCGGTGATTCACGCCGCAGCGAAATATACGGTGAGCTGCCGCTGCCTTCATTTTCGTGGGCCTCATCAACTAGGTCTGCACAACAATGCATCATATCCGTTAGAATACAAGGTAAGCCATCACCATACCGTGTATCGTACAAACATATTCGATTCGTACCATTGAAGCGTGTGACATCACCCGCTGCATCGCCTTCACACACAGTGAGTCCAACGACAGGCATAGAGTCGCGTACAGGAAATTGCTGCAGGGGCTGGTGACTTGCGTCCGCCTGGGCACTCGAAGCAGTTGTTTCTGATAAGATATGACACGATATACCAGTTTAGGTCGACCACTAACGTGAACAATACAAGATATCATTCAGTCGTATCGCGCTCGTCATTCACAGCATTCATTGCACCAGTTTGCTCTCCTGCGTGTCGACAGCACCTGTAACGACAACCTCACCACTCCTTGCGGCTTCTGCAACATTCATAAGCCTTAGATAAACGCCAGCACTCATACATCCAACCGTAACACTTACCTAGGTCCATACGGTCCAGATATTGCATTAGCTCCTCCGCCCCGACGAAGAAATCGACGCCGCGCACATCCTTCTTGGTCTTGCCCGGTTTCAGGTACGTATGGTCGTTCGATAGACCCACCGGCCTCTTGGACGTCCAGCCTTCCTTCGTTAACTCTGCCCAACGGGCCGAAAACCCCACCACCTTCTCGAAACCCGGCGAATTCTTGAATGAGAGCAAATGAGTGGCGTCGGTGCGTTACCCACAACATTTTATGGAGTGTGGTACACATCACATCAGGTCTCTGTACTTTTATATTTAGAAAGATGAACTGCAATCTGACAATGCGGGAGGGGTAGGTGAGCCTATCCAGGCACCCCATGTTTGACTTAAAGTTTGTATAATCTCATACAAACTTTAAGTTTAAATTCTTATCGTGTCTTATACAAGATAAGCAATTTTTCTATGATACAGGCTCTCGCGTTCAAGGGTTAAATGAATACAGCCTTTTGTCCCTTTTATGAATCAAACCGATATGCAAACTTATGTAAATATACTTTTTGAACGTTTTAGACGTTTCATTGGACAACACCGATGTCATATTTGGATTCCCTGCCAAAATTTACCCCTAGACAGCCAATAATCCAAAACCCGAACATAAGAAAAAGTTTGAATTTCACATTTTCAAATGGCCATATCTTGGCGGGAATCCAAGGTTTAAATAATAAGCAGGATACTGGTCGATAGAGCGCAACGAGTGCTTTCGAATGCGCTATCTAACTCGAAAAACGTTGTTTGGTCAATGTACCATTTCATTTTGCGTTGCCTCATTTGTGTACGCTCATACGAGGCAGCCTTGCTCAAGAAACTAGTCTTATCATTTGAGACGAAGCTTCAATGACCCATCGGTACCAATACGAGACTGTCGACAGAACGCTTCAAGACTTGCTGAAAAACGATGGGGACATTATGATGCTGATGTCCGGTGATTTCAGACAGACACTCCTGTTCTTCCTATGGGCTGGGCCAGCTGAGGTCCCTAAGCGATTCCAACTGTGGCAGCATTTTTGAGTGTCTACGCCTGTCCATTAACATGTGTGTTCGGACCGCTCAAGATCCTGACACAGCCCAAGACGTTCAAGCTTTTGCAGATTACCTCCTTCACATTGGCGATGGAAGACATGAGCATCCGCCGATCTTGGACGTGACTCTGTGACAATTCGACGAGCGCAGAGCGTGAAGAAGTGGAACCAGACATTGCTGGTGGGATACAAAGTGGTACGGATGCCGGAACTCAAGGTGGCGAAGCAGCAAGAGGACATGACGCTGAAGCGGGAAACACCGTGGGGATGCTCCGAGGAAGAGGGCGTCCGAGACGGCCAGAACCGATGCCGGCTTTACTGCAAGGGGCCACAGCCGGGCACATTGTGGAGCGAGCGCGGCGCCGAGTGCGGGACCGCGCAGGCCGCTATGTTAGATGGAGTACGGCATGCAGCCGGACAGGCCGACAGGACGACGATGGCTCCACGCGCTAGCGTTCGAGGTGGTCCTGAATGCCGACAAGATCGCGGATGATCTTGCAGCTGGGGATTGCGTGTAGTTGTGTGGTCTGTCGCTTGGCCAGTATACGCAGACAGAGCCGACAACGAGCGGCACGAGTCGTGATCGGCTTGACAGCCGAGTGGCGCGGAGGACCTTGGCCAAACGAAGGACAGGATGGTGGTGTGCTTGTGGTAGACCGTAGTGAAGGCAAGCCAGCAAAATGACGCCACCGGACGCGGCAGAAGATCGACAGTCGGAGATGGTGGCTGCAGAAGATATGACACGGTAGAACGAAGGAGACACAGAGGATGAGAGAAGGCGAGGCGGCGTTGTAGAGCAAGACGACGGGCCAGGAGGCCGCGAGAAAGAAGATGGGGGGGCTGAAAGGGAGAGATCCAGGTAGGATAGAATGATGCCGTAGGCTAGCGGTAGTATAGGCGACGGTGGAGGCTACGGTAGATAGGAGGGCAGCGAGCTGCGGGCTCGCAGCTCGACTCTCAGTTGCGAACCTGCTCCCGAACGGAAGTACTAGAAGACAAATAAAGAGGCTGCGCTGAACGTGCGGGTACTGAAGAGCTAGCGTAAGTGAGTAGAAGTAGCAGTGTGGGGCGATAGGTCAGTAAGGTGTCGGGATCACGGAGAGAAACCGTGACGGTCTGCGGAGGGTAATGATCGTCTCCGTGGCCGTGGGTGCTAGAGTCTCTGTGTATATGCGTGTTTCGTGTGGCCTCTGGTACTAGTGCATGTCTGAGATACCTTGTGAGAGAGCAGCCATGGCCCACCCCGGGGTGATGGTCGCCGATAATAGCTCTCACCCGGACGTCCCTATCCTGCCGACGGAGTCAGCAGGCCAGTAGCTGTCTGGTCGACAATCGTTCTGCCCACACGGGGGCTACTCACGCTGAACGTCGCCCAGGCGCTAGTGGACGCAACGCTCTACAGTCGGACGACCGGTCGGGAATGAGCAATAGATTCGGCAGCTAAGTCGGGAAGCGACTACAACAGGCCAATGTCGGTATTTTCCAGGATTGTGCATCTTCAAGGATGTGTAGTCGATGTTTAGCTTAAACTTAAACACCAGCTAAACTGCTGTAGTTTTTTATTGCAATACATATCGCGTTCATAGTTGGGTATTTATACTGCGTTTCTTTTTTCCCTCACAATAATACACTGCAGGAATAAAAATATATCCGGCCGGATTTTTTCGGACCTCTGGTCGAAACCCATCTATTTCTCACGATATGGGTTCTACGCGTAGAATGCGGAGTGCGCGCTGTTCAAGGAGTCATTTTAAGGAGTGGGTGTTGTCGTTTTTTTACGGAGGCTCGTGCGCTGCTTACGGGAAACTGAGCATGACGTCTACAAAAGCTTCAGAGTCTCCTCCTAGCTCATCTTCCGGTAAGCTCCAGATGCAGCTGCCCTGAGCGCTTATCTCTTTCGTCTTGGGTGGCGTCCTAGCAAAAGAAAGCGTACCGGTATATAGCATACAATTCCAGAACAGGCGCTATCAGCTCTCTTGGACAGCTTTAGTGGACACTGCTGCTTGAATGTTACATGAATGGTGCACGAATGTGGTTTGTCCAAAACTGTCGCACGAATGTTATTCTTCACCGACTGCGTCACCAATCACCCATTTCACGATAGGATATGATGATTTATACAATTTCCCGTCATGATGCTTAATATAATCAATCAAGCCAAGTGTTTGCTAAAATTACAAAACTATGTTTATACAAGATACACGACCCCTATGACTCTGTTCTCTGGATAAATATCCAGAGAACAGCGCTAATCAGAAGTGGGCGTTTTATCAAAAATTGGAATTTGTTTTTATTGATCGTGTTTAGCAGAGATATGTGGGGAGGCTAAAAGTATTCTGCCTTTAGTATTCTGTACATTGCTTCTCGTGGCCACTTGGCTCCCTGAAAAGCAAATCTTCTGGTTAATGATTCTTCTCATGGGGCACAGTAGGCGGCACGCGGGCACACGACATCAGCCACTGCCAAGTCGAGGTAAGCGGAAACCAACCAGCGCCAAACTTATTCGCCGCTCCTTCTGTCTGACTCCTAAAGATTCACTCATCCACCACAACCAAGGCTGTCAGCACCATCAACAGCGGCGACACACAGATACACAATAAAGGTAATCAAACGGGCGCCGCAAGTGAACACAACTCAACCTACCTTTTGAGAGTTCGCGGTACTTTGGAAGTAGTGCGACGACATGAATCTCGAAGGGTCTGAAGTCGTACACGCCTCGAAATCCGAATTTTTCTTCGCACACCATGGAGTATGAGTCCATCACATTGTCTGCGTTGTCTACGAAAACCCAGGCCTCACTTGGAATTTCGCCTGCCTTGAGAAGACGGTAGTCACCGTCACGGGTCTTGAGCCAGTCGCGATCTTTCCTCTTCGCTCTAAAAACAATCAACTCCTCTGTTGGATATGGATTCTCCACTGCCTGGTAGATGATGCTTTTTGAGATCTTGAACAGTCTCGTAATCATCCATTGTGACGGTTATGATGTTGCCTTCGAACGCCATCGCGACGCGAACGCCTTCATTGTCGGTGGTGGCAGACCCTGCTTCAGCGGCATGGCTCCAATTGCGGCAAATTCGGCAAATTCTGGATTGAAACTTTTTGCGAGAAACGGACTTTCGTCAAGCCGGCCAAATTGGAGCCAATACGGTACCGGTAACCAATCAATCAGTCACTTAACGTCAATCTCTCTATTCTAATTTGCTCTACTCTTATATGCCCCGAGTCTTTTCTCTGATGGATCAGATTATGGACACCCAGATGAACCCCTCCTTGAGCGGAGATCGTCGTTTCGAACTACAGTTCCATGTATTCGCGATATTGGGAATTAAACTAATACCGTGCGTTGCCCGGGAAGCTCTGGATATCATTACACTACATGTATAATAAGCAGCGACTGTGGCGTTTACCAACAATCAAATCGGTCGCTCCGGTACCGTTTGAAAGCTCATTGTATTTAACAGCAAGGCAGGTGTCGCTTTTTTTAGATACAATACTAGAACATAATGTCGAGACTGAGCAGGGTGTAGGAAGTTGTACACAATGGCGCTTTTAATCGAGAGCGCCAGCTACAACTAATTGTATACGTGGCGCAGCGTAATGCGTCCAAGATCGATGTGGTGACCACTTCTTTCTGATAAAACTTTCAGGCGACAATGCCCGTGTGCTTCACGATGGAGAGCCGAATCTCACGAAAGAGAGCGTGTCGAATGCGATCTTTTTAGAGCCTTTGCTTCTAGCCACCTATACCGTCCTCGACTGGTCTCTTCCAAATGAACTAGAAAAACTCATTGTACCTCCCTCCATGCCGAAGATTATTCTACCTCATGGATCGCGACATTTATTGCAATTGAGCATATGGATGTGAAAATGTGTTATTGCGGCGCTTCAGAGTATTGCAGTGCACAATTGCTGGAACGAATAGTATTCCAATAGCCAATTACAACACACGCCACTACTGCAGTCTATACGGCAATGGTAAGAAACGCTGACAGTCTCGGCCAATTCATTCCCCCCCCCCCCGGTCGGTCACGCGCACCACCTCCACCAGCCCCACGACGCTCACTTAACCCTCAACCGTGTTTGAAATATTTAAATTATTGACGTCAGGGTTTCGTAGTAATGGTAGTATTGGTATAAAATAAAAGGTAGTACTAGGCGTCGCATATTGTCAAGCTACACCTAGCCAACACACGGCTGGTTCTAGTTCGTCTACGCCTCAGCATCGAGTTCCAAAGATTCAGTACGCACCAAGGCACAGCATCATCTGGTCCGAACACGACGATCTGGTTGGATATCAGGTCACCTTGTTGTGGTTGAGTATCAAGTGTATTTTTTAGCTCGTTCGGTATCCGTTCGAGCTCGTGGTTTGTTCAGCAGCGTCACACGCATCGCCGCAGAGGAGACGTACCGCTAGTAAGCTTGCACTAGTCCATATATTCTTCACTACAAAACATGTGCATCGAGAACATCGAGAACACAATATCGCTCAGCTCGCAATCCGTTTTGCGTGGTCACTTGTCGATGAGCAAAACGTACACAATCTTACTTTTTTGAAAACCTCAGCGTCTACGCAGTGGTCATTGCCGCACAGATCTTATTTTCCCCGTGTTGACCACCAGTTCTGGATTCGTACACACTGTGACATTGCACCTCATGCATGTAGTGCGTCACTGCTTGTGATCTTGAGAACAAACGAGCTACTAAGTATAATACTATCTTGTGTCTGACCGTCCACCACCTTTCAAGTGGTATTGAGTACCACTTGAGTGACTAAAATAGGTCAAGTGGTAGCAACCTGTAGTATGCCATTATTAATACAACAGAATAATATAACTACTAGAGTACTAGCTGACCTGCAGCGAATGTTAAAGTTTACTCACTATTCTAGCAGGATATTAATATATATTCTGCTAGAATGTTGTAGCAACAAGTAGTACTACTCAAGGAGAGAAACTAACGAGGGCCGCCCTCGCACAGACAGGCCATATACGATGGTCGAGACCTAACCGGTTTGTACCGGTAATGATTTGTGGAGGACATTTGTAGACGAATGAAAGGTCGTTGATTTGGAGACAACCTGCTGGCAGGCGAATGGTTGGAGCTGAACGCTAGAACCAATGGCTGGAGAATGGTGATAGTTTAGAAGGCTATACACGAACTAAGGACTACCAGTTATATTTCAATTTGCTCAGCCATGAGTACAACACACGACAGAGCTTTCACAATAGCTCCACCACCAGCGTTGGTGTATTCTTCTCACGACGGAGCCGAGTCTGCACTTCACAAATGGACTAAGAACCACGGCTACAACGTGTCACGTCGGCGGGTGCGACGTACGGATACCCCAGAACGCGAGGTATGGGCGCGGAACTACGAGTGTGATCGAGCTGGAGTGCCCAAGAACATTCAGCAGCTTGTAGAAGAGGCTCGTGCCCGAACCAATTGAGGTTCAAAGCGCGCGCAATGCCCCATGCGAATTGCCATTCATGCTGTCAACAAGGACAATGTGTCAGGTTCGTGGAAAATTGTGCACACCAACAGAAGCAAGCTTCATAACCACCGGTCGTCTCAGGACATTCGAGTCCATGCTGCTCATCCCCGTCGGGATGCTAACGCCAGGTCTCTCGCACCCGTTGAAGATATGCGTGCTCTAATTGACCTCCAAATCACCGCTGGTGTTTCAGCCTCACGCATTCAAGCCACGATTCGGAGTGTCGACCACACTACCTTGGTTGTGACGAAGGACATTTCGAACGCAAAGGACGCGGCTCGTCGCCGTGAGCTAGCCGCCCGTTCTGTAACAGAGGCTATTTTCCATCAGCTCCGACAGCATGAATTATGTCACAAGTGGACGGTGAATCCTGAGACGCAAGAATTGAAGCATTTGTTCTGGGCCCACCAGCTACAATATCGTTGTACAGGCAGGATTGCGACGTTTTGATTGCAGACTGTACTTACAAGACGAACAAGTACAAACTGCCGTTGTTGAACGTGATCGCAATGACGGGTTGTAACACGGTGATACCCGTTGCGTAGTGCTGGCTTCCGGGAGAAAGGAGGAAGACTATGTGTGGGCCTTCAACATGTTGCGCCTGCCCATGATTGAGCACGAAATCGACAGTCCCCGTGTCATATTGACGGATCGTGAGCTGGCCTGCATGAACGCTCTGGATACAGTGTTTCCAGACGTACCCTCCAGGATTTGTCGATGGCATATGAACAAGAACGTAGAAGCCAAGGCATGCAAGCATCTTGGTCAGGTTGACGTACCTCACCCCGCCCCCGATCAGCTAAAAAAAAAGAAAAAGAAGGAGAACACGTGGGAGACAGATTCATTCATGGCAACCTTCTATGAAGCCGTAGACGCGGAGACCGAGGCTGAGTTCGTTAAGAACTGTCTGGAGCTCAAGGCACAGAGTAAAGTCGTGTCTGATTACCTGGACGCACACTGGTGGAAGTACAAGACGCGAACCGTGAAGCATTGCACCAATCGTGTAACGGGGTTACATATACAAGTGGCTACAGCACTTGTAACCTAACAGAAGCGGCTTCTGTTAGAAGTTAGTTACCTCCTTCCTTGGTGTGAGGCACACCAATGGCTACATTTACGCGGACGACTGGTCCGCATACATTTAGATATATCATTGGTAGAAAACAGCATATTTCTACCCAATTAGAATCATAAGATTCTGCCGACCACCCGTCGGCAAACCCCTANAGTTAAGTCTAAGAAACCTACGCTTCCTCATACACGTGCACACACGTGTAAGCTTAAGTATTGGGCTAAGTAAGCCAATTACAAATCGTTACACGCACTTTGGCATCCGTGATTGGAGGGCAATCAAAGCCAAGATTCAAACTAGCCAAGGTGACCTCTTCACGATATTTAACAAGCTGCTGAGTTGGTGGATTGCGGCGGCAAGCGAGACACGCCTACTGCTGGAACAAAATGCAACAATCGCTCCTCACGTGCTACAGTAACACAAGGACGCTCGGGTCGTTCGTGTCATCACAGCCTGGGCGCTAACAGCTACGCATCAATTGTGAGAGGATGCCAAGAAAATTGTTAACAACGTCATTGAGCGCAGCGTGTGCAGTGGCGTCTTCAGGGTAGTTCACGGACGGCCGTGCCTACACGAACTCATTGTCATAATTGAGTCGACTGGAGGGCGCTACTTGCAGCCAGACGACTTTGATTAGCACTGGTGGATTCGAGACCGAACTGAAGAGATTCCAGCTCCTCGCGTTCATGAGCCTGCACCTATTGGGCTGGTACGTAATGCAGGCTCTACACGCCACATACATCAAGCGAACCAGGGCTTTCGAGGGACTGTAAGAGATCCCATTCTCAGCGAGCGTATGGACCTCAGCCACCCAGCAACTCCACCACAAACGGCGATTCTACCACCTCGTGACCAAGAAGCATTCGGCTCAGAGACTACCGATCGCGTTGTTCGCACTCCGATTCATGCAGGGTTCACCAGCGGTGAAATGATAGCGTACGAAAGCGCGTATCTTCCAGCTCGTTCGTGGGAGTATGCAGGTAATCTCCCTTATTTCGACATCCCAGAGCTAGTGTACTCCACTGACATGTTAGTTAAATTTACTGGACACTAACTGTACCTCAAAACTATACATGTTAGCTAACATTTATTAGGGAAATGTATTATATGCAGGGAATCAATAGATTATACGACACCTCTGTGAGTCTCCACGTTGTTCTTCCGCGTCAACGCCCCTACGAATTCTAATATAGTGAGGACAAGCTCCTTCGCTTTCTTTCAGCTTGAAAGATGCTATTATCTGTGCAGACCAGTGATGAGGTGGCTCCCACGTTAGCTCTTCCTAGCCGAGTGAAATTTCACCAAATGAATCGGGTAGTGATTAACGATTCTACGCACGCTCAATTCATCTACGTATAGATGGATGGATGTACGTACTTACTGAAGACGCATTACCTAGATACATCCTCATCCGTTCTCATCAAAGTATGCAACAAAAGTATTAGCTCGAGCAGATCCTTACCATGACTCCAATGACTACTAACATGTTAGCTCGAAACACTAGATACTAACTAACTGTAAAATCTAACATGTACAGTAACTAACATGTCAGTGTTAGGGAGTACACTACCCAGAGCGCGACGCCTATTCTAACGACACGGAGCATAAGGATGCCGGCTAAAATGCCGTATCACGCGACGGGTCTTTCGAGCATAGGACTACACAGCTTAACTCTACATGACGATGCGTATGTTTCTCAACAATACATGCTTGCACATTGATCGTTTCCTTGTTTGGTATCTATAAGGTGTCTATAAGATCTACTGACTTCAATTTCAAGCATACAAAACTCTATATAAAATTATTCCTTCATCAGCTGTTATACCCATCTTCAACTTATCCCATACAAAACTCAAGTCAATACGAACGCACTTGTAGCAGGTGTCCAACCGCTACATTTGAATTGTGTCTACATTGGTGGGTGTTTCAGTCGCGCATGGTTCCGTAGGCTACTAGCAATGCCATACACTTTTGCAGGCTTGCATACAGAGCACCTGAACACACCTCGCTGGTTTTGTCGAAGCCTACGCTTCTCCTTATTGCTTGCGCCATCCTCGTTATCCAGGCAGTAGTGACGATGGCTGCGCATGGTACTAGCCGATTCACCCCTTTTGCCGCAGTGATGGCAAAGATGAACCGTCGTGCTAGCTGCGGTAACAATGTCAGAAACCCAGGAAACCTCTCTGAGCTGCAGATAGCAGTGGAGGTGATAATTGGACTTGGAGTAATTCATCCCACAATGGACAAGGTCACCACGAAAAATGACACAATGCCCAACTGGAATCAATGCTTTAGTCACATCCAGCACATCGAAGCAGCCGTCAAAAAGCTTCAGCTGGGTTCTTTTTGCAAAGCAATTAGACCGATTGCAGGCACACTCCCAGGGTATACCACATCAACAGCCACTAAATCATCTTCCGTGAAATATTTGTGAGGCTCTTGCACGTCACCTCGAGCCCTGGAATGCAGGAAGGAGAAG
>LGSN01001440.1:0-12304 GCA_001314375.1 Phytophthora podocarpi
AACTAGCGCACTACCAGGATGAAGTGTTGTTGCTAACACAAATACATGTATTTGATTCTGCACGTTGAATTTATCCTGATCTTGGGATTTGTATGCACGCTGGGGGTGACACTTGACACCAAGATTACGGTAAATGCAAGTTTTTTGGGGTACCAGGCTGGCACAAATGGGTGCCGAGTGCTCAACTCGAGTAGCAACAAGGTGGCGATTTTGTACTATCAAGATGCACAACTCGGAGGAAAACGGCTATTCATCACATCGTGATGAGACTGATGGTGATTGGAAGGACTGAGAGAACGCCAGCGACAACGACATGGAGAAGGGCGTGTTCTCGGACTCAAAACACAAAAAGTAGAGATCCCCTACCCCCAGCAACATCTCAACATGCAGCGGGTGATGATGAAAACCGAATGGTTTTCAGGCAGACCAGGACAAGAAACGACAGTGATATCTATCTCAGCTGACACAACCAAAACGGCCCCGTGGAATGGCAGCAGGTCATGTGGCTTTTCTCAGTGACGAGGTCCACAGTCGCTATTCTGGCGGACAGTGCAAAACGAACAAAGTGGGGGGGGGGGGGGGGGGGGGCGACGAAAATGAACTCATTGCACTGGAGTGCAACAAATCCTGAAGTATTGTTCCGTTGTAAAATGGGAGAAAACCATCGGATCTCGTTGAGTGTACACGGTAAAACGTGATGAGCATGAAAATGTTTAGAGATACAAAGCTCGTTTAGGCAGGGACATGGGCGAATATATGAGAATGACTTCGGCGATCACATGAGACAGGCGCAATCCTTTGGGTGGTGAGCTGGTGGTGCAAAAGCTGCACAAAAATCCTGAATAGTTTAAGGCAGGCCGCTCAAGTCTGGAATTAGACTATTAACACAAGTCTAGCAGAAATTGGCTTCACGAGCACTGCTGCAGACCCTAATACTTATGTGAGCAATCTGCAAGGTGTGGACAATTTGTTGATTACAAGTGCCAATATGGGTACGAACAACAAGGTGGAGGACCAGATTCAACACGTGTTCAAACTGAAGGGCCTTGGTGCTGCGAGGTACATTATGGGTGTTGGGTTGCACCACGATCACGCTGAAAATAGACTATTTTTTCGCCAGACGCGGTGCATTGATGACTTGGTGCAGAGATGCAACCAGACCGATGCGCACCCATCTGTGGCTCCGATTGAGCAGAGTCTGCCTGCTAAGGAAGATGATCAGCCAACCCCCCACAGGAGGTGGCAGTTATGTGTGGCAAGCGATTTCGCTCTATTATCGGCTGTCTGAAGTACCTCGCTGGAAGTACGATCCCTGATATCGCACTTGCAGTATCGCATCTTAGCCGATAACCGGTGTTTGTCATTTGATCGCAGCGATTAAGATCATGTGATACGCAAAAGATACTCGCGAATACGGTATTCATTTCGGCGGCCAGACACCACCAGAACCGATGACATACCCCGACTCAAATGGGGGAAGTAATCTAGGCAATCGTCGGCCTGTGAGCGATGTAGAATTGGTGATTTTTGATGCATCGGTAGCCTGGACGCTGAACTATCAGAAGATGGTGGCGTTGAGTTCCATCGAAGTGGAGTACAACAGCTAACGATTTGCGTGAAGGAATGCATGTGGGCCCGATTGCTGTTGCAGAACCTCGACTTGAAACGAGTGAGAGTCACTACTGTCCATGAAGATAACCTAGGCGCGATCGCATATGGGACCCAACACTGACTATCAGTTACGAACGAAACAAATAGGTATCGGATACTTTCCTCTGACCATACTAAAGCACGTTGGGGGCCAAGCAGTTCGTTCTTGATTATCGAAGGCGAGCCTCATCGAGTCTCATGAAGTGAATCGAGGTGGGGCTACCTAAAGGGAGTTGTTGTGGTGGGTGTCGAAAGGCCAGCGCGATCGGCGAGGCATGCGGTGGTGCTATGCTCAAGTCTTGGCTGCTGGAGGGCGTGCTTGTGTCCGACGGCGCAAGACCTTGACTGGCCCAGAACGAACTGCTTCTAAATAACTAGACTAGTGCCACATTCGGCTGTGGACAAAACATGGGCCGGTTGCCTGATCCATGAAACCGTCAGCTTGACTGGCATACTAACCCTACTTGTTCTTGACGTAGCCTGTGCTTAGCTGGCGCGCCTGGACGAACATGGCCGGCTCTGATGTTTCATCAACATGGATTTTTCATTCCATAGGAAAACACAATTTCCCCCGCTTCGCAATACTGATGCAAGAGCAAGACTAGAAGCTACATCCGGTTAGGTTTTGTGGACGAGTATTCAAGGATCCAGAGCAGAACTACGATTCTGCTGAAAACGAGGTGTTAGCATTACTGCTACCGCTGAAAGTATGCTATACCGCTAGCCGGACGAACGTTGTACGCCTACACACGATTCTCGACACTCGAACGGGTACACAAGTTCAAGGCTCTATTGCTGGGAAATATCCCATTACCTGCGCGACTGAATTGACGGCGGGGACATGGAGCTGTAGTACGTTGATACGAAGGATTAGATCACCGACTTTCTGACAAAAGGACTACCGGCAATGACACTGCAGTTTCCGTTGACACAATGGACGTCATCAACTATTTTGTCACCTCCCGATGGCATGTTGAGGATCGAAGCACCGCGATCGGATGACACGGTTGTGGTTGCCACCGGGGGGCGAACGATCCACTGAAGGCGATGCGGGCGTCGATACTGCTCGCTGAAGAATGTCGAAGAGTATGACGACAGTGTGGGATCATTGGAGTCTTGTTGTTGCAGTTGGTGTTCATAATCGAGGCCAAGATCGGTATCTTGGGGCTCATTACATACTACCGAATGTGTCGAAAAAACATACACGACAAAAGTCGGCATTTTCTGCGATTTTCGCCGATAAATGAACATTTGTGACAAAACTAGGCATTGTTGCGAAGTTGGTGTGACGAAAGAGGGAGTCATTTTCATAGAATTGGGTTGTACTGAATACTAGTAGGGTTTGCACTGCTACACCTGTGTTGTCCGAAGGCTCCAACTCTGTTCTGTAGATCGGCTCTTTCAACCAGTCAAAATCGTATGAAGGATTTGTAACATATGGAAGCACAATCTTATTGGTTGAGCTGTTGTGAATGGTGCGTACAGGGATGTTAAGCGTTCTTTTATTGATTTGTCTTTTATCTTCTTATAATGAAAAATAATTGGCCTCGAAGACCGTTTCCTTCTTATATCGTCTTATAACACAAAGTTGGGATCTGATCATCTGGGAGTACGTCCGTGCCTGATTATTGAGCCCAGCTCGTGNCGTTCCCCGTTACAAAAGTAGGTAGAGTCACATCTCCTTGAAGAGGGATGTGACGTGTCATTTCATGATTGGACAGAAAGTCCATTTAGGTTAGGTATTTGACCAGTTAGTGTGCAGCACCCAGACCGGTGGCTGATAGCTAACCTGGCCCTAAGTTCGGTTTCGCGACCGAACTTAATATTAAACAGTTAATTTTGCTTCTAAACCCACGTGTCTCGGTTGTAAAACCCGAGACAGCGCTTCCTCAACCAACAGCGAAAGCTTACGTAACGGTCCCTCTGGCCCCGTTACAACTGCAGTGACAACGACAACAACGATTACGACGAAGAAATCTTTGATACTTCAAACGGAGAAGACATTGCCTGACAGAAACTTGCAATGCATATAACTGCATTATAGGAACCATTAATCCTTCTTATAATAGATACTATCTTCTTTAACTAATAAGAAGATTTCATTTTTCTGGTAGCTTTCTTTTTCTTCCCTGGTTGCGTGTGCACAACTACTTGCTGTGTTGCCAAGTGAAGCAAAACTCACGGGGGCAGCGCAGACATGTGCAGAAAGTAACAATGACATTAGTCGTGCTTATACTGATAAATATTTTGTTTGGTGATTACTTTTGATACTACTGCCACGTGTGCCAAGATAACTCCATGCAATTTTCAAAGTCTTCCCCACAGTGGCTCATGTTGTACACATAGTTGATCATGTTGTGGTGTATATATGTATAGAGTGTTAAGTTGTCTGAATGTGGGGCATTCATAATCTTAAGACTGTGTAAAGCTGAACAATCCTCAGAACCGTCTGTCTCCCCCGCGCACGACTATGTCGGCCACCGTACACCATAGCGTGCACCTCAACGTTGTTGTTGGTGCCGTAGATACTGGTGCGCATGCCCCCTCTCACGGCTGCATTGGCCGATAGCGCTCGTGGACTTACTGTCAAGGCGAGATCATTGCCATTTTCTAAATGATCTGCCAGCCTTCGTGCCGACCGAGGTGTCGTTTACAACATGCCAAAGCTGTAAGCGAAGCCGTGCTGCTTAAATGGGCGGCTATCCTATCTATATTTTCCCTGTCGCCTTGGAAATGCACTGAGTGCACATCGAGTGCTCATTGACTGTTAATCCTAGTGAAAGGTGGACTGGTGAACCTGTGATGCAGATCGTATTATTCAAATTTACATTACCTAGGAGTTGCTATTGAAGTCAGGTTTCACAGCGGTTTTTAAATGGAAGCATATTCAGCTACCATGAGAAACAATATTTGCGAAGTAGTTATGGTCTACTGTGAATGAAACATATCAACCAGTCTGCAAAACGGTACGATTGCAGCTGCAATGCTGCCTATTAGCTTGGGGATTGCCTTGACATTCGCAAGCAATTGTAAGCCGGATCATCGCGAACAGTGTAACGGTAAGGGGATCATTAGACAACTGCTTTCATGCAAATTGCAGCGGTTACAGGACGTCGAATCTGACATGTACTACGCGGAACGATCGAACCGGCAACTACGATGGGCGGTGAAGTCGGTGATCAAGGATGGAGAAGACTGACAGGGTAAAGTTAAGAACGTTGAACATCAACGAGCCGAGTGCATGAGAAGCCGTACGTCGAGGGCGTTTTTCAGCGACAGTGTTTTTAACGTAATACATTAGTGAAATCCCTTTGACCACTGTAAAGCATCGCAAGGTGAGCGAGCCCCAGCTTGCAGGTCCTTACCATGGTTTAGCGAAGGAGCATAAATGGACAGCAAACGAATCGGCGCAGTGTGACTTCCGAGGTCATCAACGAAGAGCTGCATGCTAGCCACCGTAGACAAGTAAAACACTTTTTGCTATGTGGAAGGCTCATAATTCATAGGAGACGACAGCTTTGATTGCACTTGAATTTTGTATGAACGCAGTCCCTACTAATGGTGTGGGCCACCCACGTGTGTACTCGAATTAATCCTGTAAATGAATTTAATACATATTTCGTACCCAAAGTAGTACTACCGGTAAACAATAATTAGATGGCTCGAAGTCAGCAGAAGTCACTTTGAAGCGAAAGCAATTCAAGCCGGAAACGGTGTTGGAAATTGCTTTTGGTCCAATCATGTCGTCGACGATACCTAGATGTACTACATAGCCCAAAAGCCAGTTATCACCGGGTACTGAAAGTCCGATGGTGGTCGCACCCGTGAAGAACCAAAGCAGCTCGAAGCAGGGCGAAAATTTCATCTTTGGCTAGCTCACGCGGCGCGGCTCCGCTGCGGGCAAAGAAACATACTGCGTCTACGGGCTCACCGCCCGCAGTGGTTCAATCTCCAACGGTCGGTTGTTGCTCATTTCTACTTCGGCGGCTGCGCATTTGCCTGTAAACCCAACACTCAATGCTACTAGTTTTGGAAGTAATCGAGTGGTAAAGTTACGAGGCATTGAACTTGACGGACGACAAAGTCTGACAGTTTCGATGTGTCGTTGTGTCGAACTTGAAGTCCGTTGCATACTTGTAGCAGTAGGTATCGGCATCACGTCAAACACAACACCAATTCAGCAGCTGTGAGTATTTCCACTTACCAACAATCGGTGCCGCGACACTGCACACAGCTGTATGGGATAGCTGCACCGAAATTGTTCTGGAAGCCGGTCAAGACCTGACAACTGCGACGATGGAGAACCCACGCCCGTATTGTCCGCCAACCTGCTCTATAACGTCGTGGTCATGGACGACGAGGTAGTCCGTCAGAACTTGGTATATACACCGCTTTTAGGTTTTTCCCACGTATCACGTATATCATGACAAATCAGGCTTGACACTGGAAACAATTAGACGGGATGTAGGAGAGACAGGGCACATTGGTTATCGCCTGTGGCTCGATCAAATCAGGGATCGGAAACTACAATGTTTAATTTTGCGGATGATCGCTCGTCTGCATAATAGTAAGTGCAATAAGACTCGAAAGAATAATAATTATTTAGCAATATGGAGAATATAGTATGTGAATTACCATCTCTTGATACTTGTTCTTCTTATACTCGCTCGATGTGGTTTCCACAAGTGTGCTCGCATTCCACATATCACTGTTTGTACGAGAAAGGTTAGTAACTGAAAATTCGCCTCAGCCAGACGACCTCACTGTTTGGGTCAGGATCAGCTTTGACTGCGTGAACAAGCGCTCGCAGGCGTTCCTTGTTGGTGGAAACTTCGTCTGGAGTCGGTCGCAGACGTCGGAGGCCATTCCTGTTCTGCGCCACGCCCTCATGCAAAACCGTCGTGGCGAAGTCTAGAGCGTGGTCCTTCTTGCGCTTCTCATCGACGACTGGCAGGATAGTGACGCATTTTGCGGCAGTTTTAGCCTCAGCTGGGTTAAAACCGCACCGTTGGCAACAAGGGGGTTAACTACTGCATTATCAAACGTGGTTGAGTAGACAATACTGGATGTCGGATCCAGGTGGCTATCTACTTCTCCAGCAACGAGCTGAACAGCAGCCGCGTGTCCGAATTAGTGACCGCCTCATCTTGGAAGGTTCTGCACACACACTCGAAAATACGCAGAACCTCATCCAGTACCGCGAGTTTCTGGTGAGCTGACGCAGAAACGACGAAGTCTTCGTCAGCTTCAACCTTCCTGATGTTGCCCCGGACACGAATGTATCATGCCACCATCTCACGAGTTGACGACCAGCGTGTCACGTTTCTCTCGATTGGGCGCAGATCCGTAAATTATCCAAGTTCAGCGCTGTTGGTGGCTGCCGTAGCTGCACCATCAACGCGTTGACTAGGTCGAGCTCAATCTCGTAGCCCTTTAGGAAAACTTGAACGACCAGGTTGAGCCGGTGGCTGGCGCAGCCTATCAACGGCACACCAACTTGGTTGCTATCGCCCGATTGGTAGTACAGTTGTCACCGACGACAAACATAATCAAGCGAAGCGTCTTATTGTTGTACAGGTCGAGCACCCGCTTGAAGTGGTCGTTCTGGACGTCAGCCGTCTGCGACCCATCATCGATCAGCGAAATAGATAGCACCCGGCGATGTGGCGTCCCACCGAAAAGGTAGACGATAAACACTAGGTAGTGAGTAGAGCCGTGCGTCCACCCGCCAAAAAGACAAAATGTTTCCCCCATTTCCTCCTCCACCACCTTGCCGATTTTGTCGGCGACAAAGTACATCTTCAACTTCATTGCATTGGGTGTAGGACATGGATCGGGTCAGCGGGTCGTCAACCTCGCACAGAGGGCAATTGCGCACAACGAACCCGCGGATATATATATCCGCCGACTCCGAGACGAACCCAAAAGACTTGATCGACTCATTTTCAGAACGGCGGGCTCAAGCCACCTCAGTCAAATAGTCGGGATGCGTGGTGGCCAAACGAGAGAGGAGGTTGGAATAACCTGTAGCTGGTGCTTGCTTCCGTTCTCAGTTGCATGTCTTGCAGGTGTAGTGGAAGTTGGGCCCTTCTTCGAAAAAGGAGGCACATATTTCGGCATTGTGAGGCTACAGGACTGGTAGCGGGTGTGGTTTTGTTGGTCTTCGGCTTGTGTTTTAGCTACTGAATAGCTGAATGAGATGATAACGAACAAACTACAAACGAAGTGCTAGCAGACCTGAACGAGTGTCAAGAATGTTGGTCCTGGCGGACTCCAGTTCTTTGACTCTGATTCACTATAGCTCTTTTTATTATGTCGATTTTGGTACTATATTGGATATCATTGCCCAAGTTTTGTATTTAGGTTTTGCTTTGGCTCAATAATAAATGTAGTCCCCACTATTGTACTGATTATTGCTCCAAAATCGTTTTTCCCGATTCCTAGTTCAAATGTCAATATTCCCGCCCAAAGCAAGATTAAGATCCTGACACCATGCCGACCTGTAAATGCTGCTACCGACAGATCAGCACGAAGGGTAAGATGCTGGCGCTGCAGTAGTGCGCTGAAGTAGAAGCAAGCTGTCATCCAGCAGTGGCTTTGTAGGCGAAGGTGACATCTCGTTGATGTCCTGTTCCCAACACAGGAAGGGTTTTAGTCGTAAAGCGAGCGCCCAAAACCACCGATGAAGCTACGTAAAGCAAGAAATGAAACTGGATCGTGGTTTGCCCCGTAGTTGTTGTTGCTGCACTTTCCCTCTGAAACCCAAACGCAAAACCGCCAATGGTTTGACTTGCAGGAGTGAGGCGAAGCATGGTAGTTGCACGCTCGTGAGAGTGATGCTGCTCCTCGACACAGATACGCAAGGGCGAAGGTTATCGTCGCTGGTGTAACCAGAGATATGACCTTTATAACCCTTTCTTGAGAAGACTATAAGTTTAGAAATATATCGCCTTTTGCCCCCAATCTCTCAAATGGTATGCGCCCAAAGATTCGGAAGATATCCTTACTGCGTGTCATGACTTCCTAGCAAACCAGATGGAGGAGAAGAAAGCTAGTAAGAGGGGCTACGAAGTTCCGTTACTGGCAGACAATAATAATGACTTCAATGAATGGTTTAGCCAGCTGAAGCTCAAGCTGGATGCCAAGGGCTTGTGGGGGAATTTCTGCGAGGAGGAAGAAGAAGTATCATCCAAAGATGAGGAGCCAGGCAAGTGCAGAACTCACTTGCAGCGTAGAAAGCAACCACGTTGGCAAATCGGCAAGACACTGTCGTCAAATCTCGCCAAGACAGTGGAAGAGGAGACTACACCGTTTGGTGTGCTTCAGAGGCTTCGGAAGATGTTCGTAGGTGCTACCAAGTTGTCTCTCGTGCATCAACTCCCTGCAGTCATGGAAATCAAGCATGAGAAGGGCATGGACCTGCTGGTGTTCATCGAGAAGCTGAATGACATTTCACAAAGCTCGAGAACATGGGTTTGCCGTTGCAAGATACTCTAAAGACCTAAAGCTTAGTGGTGGTGCTGAATGATACTTTTGAGAACATTTTGCGTCCCTATTTGGTACACTCTCTCGCTGAGAGTACGACACTAGAATTCGACAAGCTGGTGGAGCTTTTAGTGTGCTCGTATCTGGAAGTTAAAAGACAAGAGCAGCTAAGCCGTGGTTCCGAGGCAAAGTCCCATGGTGAGTCAGCTTTGGTCTGGAGAGGCTCTACACGTGAAGGTGATCGAGATGAGAGATCGACACAAGGTAACACGATGGGAAATACCGTCACTGTCACATGCGTGGTCATTTCATTCGTAACTGCCGTATCTGTAGAGAGAAGCAGGAATACGGATGGAGACATCCATTGCCGTGCCGGGTCAAGAAAAGGTTGTCACGATGATGCAACTACTATTGGTTTGATGCGTGCATCCGAAATATCGCGGATGCATGCATCTTACTCAACACAGTATTTACGTATCACCCGAAGGTCGTGGTTTCCCTCGCCGTGCCATGAAGCACCACGGCGTTGCCAGAAGCAGCAACAGCTGAAACATTTACCAGCAGATGTTCTCGCTCGGTGCCTGGCAACCGCCCGGGAGGTGGACGCGAAGATCGCGAAATGGCGGGAAACTTTGAACTTTAAACGGAAACTTTGGTTTGGCTACATTTAGGTGTGTACCACACCTTTTTTCTGGAGAAGAATAAGATGCACGCATCAAAACAACAGTAGATCCAACTCGAAAGCGAGATGGAGAGATCGCCAGCGATGTGGAGACCTTATGCGAAATGGGTATCGAAAGCGGAGTAGATACGACAAAGAAAATGACGGTCGAAACTCGTGTGGAGATTCATAGAAGTACTGAAAGCGAAGTGATGGTGATAGAACCATATCAAGAGATGAAAAAGTCTCGAGATCTAGATCAAGCTCGGAGTCAGCGTTTATCACAATACACGCAAGATGCTACGGGATGACACAATGAGTGGATCTGGATTCAGCAGCGACACGATACATGACGTAGGAAAGGAGTTGCTTGTGAAATACTGCCCAACCTCAGCAGCAGTGGAGATCGGATGTAAACAAGAGATGTTAATAGTGAAGGAAACCCCTGAGCAAAATGGTATCGCAGAGCGAATGATCAGGACAATTACTGATCGAGTAAGATGTGTGCAGTTCGATGGAAGCTTGCCAGAGCTGATGTGGAGACTGTAGAGACTATCTACATGCGAAATACGGAATAAATATCATGAAGGCGCAGATAGTACTTATTAATACTGAGACAACAGTAACCAGCGCATACTGTTTTGTTTGGGATTAAAAACCGACATATCTATAAGGGTGGTGCTGTAGTCGATGTACGTTCGTTCCAGCGTTTGGACAATAGTATCCCTCACGGACACTTAACGGAACAACTAGGGTGCGTTGTGAAAATGGGCATTGTGTTTATCTACTGACCGGAATGTCACAACCGATACACGAGAAGCAAGGCGAGATACTGCTCTGTCTAACTAATGTATCCACACCACGATTCGAGTGTAGTAAGTGAATTAAAAACTGCTCTGAAGATGAGGTCGATTTTGGCGTGAAAAAAGTGGACTCAAACTGGAACCCATGAAAATTCAAAAGTCAAGTCTAATCACAAGACAACACGAAACTCGGAAGAAGCAGGTGGTGTCATGAGTTCTGCGTCGTTTTCATGCTGCCAACCGATGCAAGGAGAAGGAGTACGAATAGTTTGATCATAGGGAAATTCAAGCACATGGTTAGCACTCGCTAGCGCAATTGCTGGAGCAAAAGAAGTCGTTTCAGCGGCGACAGAGGTCAAGTATTTGGTGACGGGTTGCTGCTACTTAGGGCCGAGCACTGCTCATGGTAGTGTGTTGGGAAGAGCTGGGGCCGGTGCTTCGGATGGTCCTAACGGGGTTTTCTCGGGCAGCGCGAACGGAGGCGTGAGCGGGGGCGTTGGCGGTGGTGTTTCTGGTGTGTGCCGAGAGGTTGAGACGGCATTTGGCTTGTTGCTTTGTATGGTGCTTGGACTTGGGCCCGCAAGTTCGACTTTGAAAGGCCAAATCTCAGCGAGACCTCACTCGATTCCATTGAGGAAGAAGGGAGAGGATGCATCGTTATCTCCTTTACCGTTCCAGTCCAAAAGCATTCACAGCAGACAAGTCTTCAGAACATCAGACGCCGCCCAAAAATACATCTTCAAATAGTGATAGTATGGTTCCGATTGGAGGGACGTTCCGATTTGTGACCGCTGGTGATATTGAAAAATTGAGTGTAAGCCTGGCGCAACAATTAGTATTGTTCAAGACTAGAATTGTAGTGGTCGAGTCACCACAGACTACGGTTAGACTTAAACAAAGACTAGGCATTCTAATGTTGCAAGCTTCATAGACCAGCGCTGCTCGGAGAGAACCAGCTTCGAGAGTGAAAACAGTCGCTCGCAAATGTTCAATGTCGGAGGCACAACAGGGGTGTCGATGTAGACGGCCTTCGGTGCAGCAATACGGCTTCACGTCCGGGATTTTCAAGGAATCTGTCGGCTGAAATCAAGCAAAGAAGCCCACGTAATGAATACCAGCAGTTGTCAAACCATCACACACCAACCCGAAAGGATGAGGCAAATTCTGACTAAGCATAATAATTTTTTCGGCACGTCGCATAATGCAGAACATGTATGCCTTAAGCGGGCGGCGAGAAGTTTTGCTGATCCGCGTACAGGATCGAGTAATTGGGTCGTCGCAGAAGCTAATCCGCAGCATGTTCATCACAACCCAATCTGCCCACTTGTCCAGATCGGAGGGCCCATCTTCTAGGGAGTCGGGAATGTTAGGTTGAGGAATTTCATTTGTGTTTGTGAGTGCCTCGTACCCCTTGTGCGTCCGCTTGGGTGTAAAATACACAGTGATAGACCGTCAAGCGAGGGGACGAGCGGTGCGGTAGATCAGAGTGAGCTCTGCAGGCCATTGAATCGGGTGGCGGACGGACAGAACTGTCAGCTTTCCACTGCCAACCATGTCGCCAACTACACTTTAAATATTGTAAAAACAATGCCAATATTTTATTGCCGTCTACAATACCACTAATGCCGTGTGTTACCCGGGAAGCTCTGGATATCAGTACACTAACTGGACTTGCAGCAATTGTGGCGTTTCCAACAATGAAGTC
>LGSN01001446.1:0-13877 GCA_001314375.1 Phytophthora podocarpi
GGTGAAGGTGCCGCCGACGGTGGTGCTGTAGCCATGGTGTGACTGCCAGCACCACCGCCGCCGCTACCGAGTTCATCAGTAATTGACGCGTCCGCCAGGAGGCCCCCCGTGAGCAAGTACACGTTGTCTGCACCAGCACGTAGGTGAAGGTGCCGCCGACGGTGGTGCTGTAGCCATGGTGTGACTGCCAGCACCACCGCCGCCAAGACAGAGCTACCTCGTATATTGTGCCCGACAGTAGCATTTAGCTGAAGAATTCGTGACTGAAAGAACATCACGTAAAATAAAACGGATACATGTACCCAATACAAATAAAAATGAGCGGAAGCAATTTTCTGGTGAAAACCGATTTACCGGTATGGTACTGACTCAGGTTGAAGCTAACGTTGAAGTGGGATCCTTGCCCGTGAGAAGTCGGATCTATCGTGGATGCTCGCGGCTGAAATCCAGTAGCGGTGTCACGCTCGCGGCCAAATCCAGCGGTAGTGCCACTCTACCAAACATGTGATGGTGGTGAGCATCGCTCGCATCAAAAAGAACAGGCCAAACGCGCGCAAGAAAGCATTCCACCAACCAGACCCAAGCTTTTTAGGTGCTCGGTTACGATTGGCGGAGTCTTTCAAACCAGCCAATCAAATGCGTTCAATTTGAAACTCCTAAAACTTAGCGCGCGAAACCAGCGAGATCCTTGCGCGGCATCGGTGGCGGCAACAGCATCCGCCATGTCAAATTCACGCGTGTCACGATTATCATTCTTCAATTTGCTGGTAACTACACACCATCAATGAATCGCCACCTTGCCGTTCGTTCTCCATCGCTGTGCTCTCTTTTGGAGCGATGTCGATGCCTTCGCAATTGCTGTTCGTGACCACTACGAGGCTGCTCTTCGTGGCCGCTATGCTCGATCGCCATCACCGCAAAAAGCTACATGCACGGAGCCCGGAGCCACAACACCCGTCGTCACTTCGTTCATGGCACGACTCCATCGACCTCGGTGCTGCCGTGCGGGGTAGCATCCGTGTTGCTGCGCGTGACTGCATCGACATCGTGCCATTGGCATTACTCAAACTGCCGTGACTGTAGTTGTAGCAGCCACATGACGACCACGCTGCTGACCTGCGTCGTCGAGCTGCCACGCGTTCCAGGCCACGTCCAAGATTGACGACACAACCACCCTCAATCTCATGGCTGTGCCCACCTCAAACCTCCACGTCTCCACCATCCTCGAGCTCATGTCCATGGCAACGTCCCAAATCCTCGACACCACCCTCGTCTCCATGTCCGTGGCGACGTCAAACATTCTCGACACCTCCCTTGAACCCAAGACCGTGGCCACGTTCAAGATCCTCGAAGACTCCATCCCCGAGCCCATGTCCATGACCGCAGCCACGTTCTCGACGCCGCCCTCGTATATGCCTGTGGCCGCATCCAAGATCCACGGCTGCACCCTCGAGAACCGTCCGTGGCCGCGTTCAACTTCCATGACACCGTCCCCGTGTCCGTAGCGGCATCCATGATCCGCGACTCCATTCTCAGGACTATTGTTGTGGCAACGTCAAACATTCTCGACGCGACCGTCGAGTCCATGTCCGTGCCCGCGTCCAATTTCCACGATTCCACCCCCGAGCCCAAATTTGTATCATCCATCCAAGATCAACGACTCCACCTTCCATGACCACGTCAACATCCATGACACCACCCTCGAGCCCCACATCTAAGGTCTGCGATTCCATCCTCAGGGACATGACCGTGGCCATGGTCTTAAACGCAAATCATCGCGTTTTCGGTTGCTGTGTGGGCTCGCATCATAATCCTGCACGTAGCCGACCACAACACGACCGTGGTCGAGCTGAAAATGTAACGGGATGTGACTATGGCTGTGTTACAAGGCGCGAAGGTCACGCTGATAACTTGCGCAACCAATCTGCGTCGAGTTCAGGCCATGTCCAAGGTCCACTACTCTTCCGCCCTCGCGCCCATGTCCGTGACCTACAACTCCATCACCGTTGAGCTGCCACACCAAAATACTCGATGCCACTATTCTCAGGACCACACCCGTGGCAACGTTCGAGATGCTGGATACCAATGAAATGCGTGGTGGGACTAGCTTACACATCTCCATGGGAGTTTCCACAATATGTTGCAAGAGTAGTCTTGGCGTACTGCGTAGTACAAGATGCGTCAGTAGAAGATGGTTTGGAGTTGAAGCTGTATCGATATACAATATATTCGCAATAGAGCTATTTGGTTTGTTCACAGAACTGGTAGAGGTTCATTCTGCAATTGCCTGCGCTGCGAACAATTCATCAAGTCATGGACAACTGCTTGTTGTCCGTGGAGGCGGGAGACGATGACGCTGGCAACCAAATGACGGCAGGGGCAGAAGGCGAAACCACCGAGGGGCTAATCGTAGGTGCTTCGTTGTCCGCGGACAGAGGCGAAGACGCTGATAACCAGATGCCAGCCGGGACAGAGTGTGAAGACACTGAGGAGCCAATCGTCGGTGCTTTCGATATCTCTGACTGGGATTACTGTGAGGAAGGAACCGCTGTTCAATCAACCCCAGCTACCATTTTTGGTATAGTGGCTAACAATTACATTGATGCGCTCAAGGATTCAAGCGGCCTTCATCTTGTTGACGAGGAAGGAATCAAGCGAGCGTACAGGAAGCATGGCGAACTAGGACTCTTTTCAGTGTTTACAACACAAGCGTTCAAGCGCTCATTGCGCCTATGGACCAACGCCGTATTGTCCAAGCACGGATTGAAGCATGCCACAGCAATCGAGTTCGACGCGTATCTGGGTCTTGCGTTTGCTATGAGCATTTGCCCGTTGAATGACATCAGCGATTTTTGGAGCGAGCGGAGCTTTCTTGCCCAGCACGACTTCGTCGCAACAATGGGTCGCACGCGGTTTCAGAATATCCGCAGCAGTATCAAAATCCACCCACCAGCACCACCTGTGCCACCAGATCAAAATTGCCCTGGTGATCCAACCCAGGCTAGGCAAGAAACAGCTGAAGACGCACCTCTTGCACCAGGTCAGCTTCTGCCTCCTGATCCAACTCAAATTTCATTCTCTCCAGCTACTCAGATGTCGCTACAAGCTCTAGATCAACCTACCGCGTCTCGACCAGATTTTGGTGTCGTTCGAGTAGTGTATGTTGGTGTAGCAGCTCCAGCCGAACATGCAGCTACATCAACCACATCGATGACGTCTCCAGCTCAATACGACACTAGTCGCGATCCACCTTGGCACAGCCGCGTCCTTCTTCAGCACATCCAATGCAAATTTGCCGATGTAGCCGTTCCGTACGGTGTCAGCAGCTTAGATGAAAACAGCATTCGCACCAAGGCGCGAACTGCTGCGAAGTCCTACATTCCTTCCAAGTCGGATAAATACACCACTAGGTTTTACGCTGTCGTTGGCTGGGCGTTGCTGTACGTGCATAGCATGTGGGACAATGGATCTGGTAATTTTACCAGGACGATACCCCCACCATCCCGTTATACCGCTACGTTCCCAGAGTTGAAGACCTCCCTGAACCGAACACTAGCGCACCCTGAGATCAATATTGAAAGAGGAAGCCCTTCAGCGCGCTGGGTGGCTATGATGGGCCACCACACACGCCGATTTCTATCGCCGACAGGGCGGAGACTTATGGTATCCGATAACCTTTACACTAGACACGTCTTAGCCAAGGCACTACTCAAGTTTACCGACAGCAAAACAAGGCTTTTGGGCACTGTCCGCGTGAATTTGGTAGACAAGTGGAATAAGAAGGTGTTGTCGGCTTCTGTAGCTCGTGTAAGCAGCTTGAAACGTGGTTCATGGGAGCTAGTTGCGGCAGTGGACGTTGAACCCGGGTTGGAAGCGAACATCACGAAGCACACACTACGGCAAAACCGGATTGCTAAAGCTAGGCGCATCGCGTACACCCCAATTGTGAGAATATCTCCATTCGCTGGTTACATAGTGTTCAAGGATAAGCAAGCGGTCGGCTTCTACTCCGACGACTTGCACTTGACCCCACCGGCTCGTATCCTGGGTGGTAATGATCCCAGGGCCACCACTTGTGTCCATGGTCTTTATCCTATCCAGCGGTGGACTGGAAGCGAGATCATGCACAGAACTAGATTCATGGTCCCAACGCTTGTGGCTGCCTACAACTTGGCAATGAACGAAGTCGATCGTGTCGACCAATTGCGAAGCACAAACCCAACGAGAAGGAAGGAAATGCGCTTGTCGATGAGTATGCTGACGTGGGCCCTGGATCTGTGTGCGCTGAACGCATATGCACTTCTACGAAAGGTTCAACCTGCTGATACCAAAACTATCTCTGTTCGTGAATTCAAGCGGAGGCTAGCCGAGGCTCTTACAGCACCTGCTCTGCAGCAAAGGCCGCATGGCGAGGGTGTCTCCAAGCGAAAAAGAGTGCAGTCTCTCGTGAGCGTCGTGGGAACCATCGGTAGTCGCCACATCCTGACGCCGAACTCAACCAAAAGCTCGAGTGGCCAGTTGAAATGCCTTTTGTGCAGTATGCGGGGTCTACAGCGACGATCACGCTGGGGCTGTACATCAGGCGAGCACGGCTTTTACGTTGAATGCTTCGCTGCATTCCACTTTCGTGATGTCTTTTTGGTGGCTGCGATGCCCAGTGTTCGGGAGACGTTGGATCTTGTTTGCGCTGCTGATTCTGGAAACCAGCCGTTCTGCGTTCGCACAAAGCGAAACAAGTCCATTACGCCTGTTCGTGACCTCGTTTTACCTCAATAACCGCTCTTCAATCCCCGTAGACTTCTTGCGCATGAACGACTCCAGCGAAATAAAAAATCAATATGAAGTTCAATTCGTCCTGCCACGAGAGTAAAAGAGTACGCGTTTAGCAACGATAGGTCCATGTCATTGAAAATTGTATTGGAGTGCACCTGTCAAAACGGTAACTCAAAGGTCATCTTCACTCAGCGCATATCAGCTGCTGCCGATCGGGGAGGGCCGTACAAGACATAACTGAGTGCATACACCACTCAACCCGGAACCCACGCTACTCAAGGCGCTGGCTACCACCTTAGACAAAAACACCAAGTCGTATCAATGCCCATCCACGCGTCCGACACTAGTATGGAGCGGACCGTGCTCACTCTCAACACATGCACGTTACCTGCGCCACCGCTTGCCGTCGCTGACAGTGTTGTAGCCGCATCATGGCTACCGGCACCACCTCCGCCACTTCCGAGACCATCCTGTTTACCGCGCTCGGCACTAACCCGTCGCAGGTCATACCCGCCGTGAGCTTGTACACTTTGCCTGCACAGCAATACTCGTGTCGGTGCCGCCGATGAGAGTGTCGTGGCAGCCAGCACCACCTCCACCAGAGACCATCAAGTATGACACGTCTGCCACCATGCCCGGCGTATGATGTGCGCGCTGCCTGCATCTCCGTGGTCGATCTGGATCCGTAGTTGGTAGGACCGTCATCAACGAAAGACACAACAAAGCGTAGGTGTTCAAAATCTTTCGGGGCTCACTGTACTGATGCTGAAACGTGTTCATAAACTTTTGTGGTCACCGTACTTGCCTTGCGTGATCAATCTAATGGACACAGCATCTAGCATCCTACTACATGAGCCCTATAGTTGCTTATCGTCCAATCATGTTGTGCAATAGTGATTTTTGTGTATTCCCTACGGCGTCAATATTGCTCCGGTAGTCAAAGGGTTAATTATTTTAAAAAAATGTTTATGTTTTGGCAAGACGGCTCGTCTAAACAAACAGACTGTGACGTACGGTGGTCGATACTGTATTAGCAAGTTATGTATGGGCTGCTAGTGGCCCACTGGTTAAGGGTGGCTCCTTAACTACGAAGCCGGTTTGCGGTGCAGGTTCGAGTTCCGCCGACGACAGACTTTTCATGCTCATGCGTCTATCTCGGTTTCCCCTCCAACTTACACCAGCTCTACACGACACCAGGGGTCAAAGTCGAGTCAGCTCAGCCATCGCCAAGAGGGTACCAAGAATACGCAGATTTGTGACGTGTCACTCGCGAGTGGAAACCAGCCAAAAATAGGAAAACAGAAAAACAGGGTAGAATTAACACAAACACACATAACACATGTACACTCCTGGCCAAATCATTACGGACACCCCTACAAATCGGTTGAGTTGATAACCCCCGGCAAGTAGACACTAGGTAACAACTCAACCCATACAAATTCCTAGTGAATTGCGCAAGCATCACTCTCTACAAGCATTCATTTAATGTAGAATTTTGTTTGAGGATGGGGTGGCTGTAAGTTGTGACCACTTGCCCAAATCGGTTTTTTGTATGTGAGCTACTCCATAAAGTACAAAAACGCGAGTGTTATCGCATGCCAGTTCATTCTTATCGTGCAAGCAGACAATCGAAGGGGTCACGGTACTACTGAGCAAGGGCGCGGATTGGTCAAAAGATAAACTTTATTGCGGAAAGTCAAACCGTAAGGGCACCACCCTCACGCAATTGGCTGGAGCGCCGGGCGCATTGGGCACGATGAGCGCATTGGCCGGAGTAGGAGCGGTGTATCTTCGCTATATATTTCATGAGCCTACCCCGGGCGGGCCCATGATGGTGTGAACGTTCAGCTGAACAGCCACCCTACGACTCGAACGTTCGAGGGGATAATGTCGGGCTAAAGACCCTCTGAACACCCCTGCACCCGGATCAATTTAAACTTGAATGAATTATACAATGATTTTGTTCGCGAAACACAAATAGTCCAATTGATGTTGAGAACTGAGGAAGATCGAGACGGCGTGCGTGACCGCCATCGTGTAGCAGCTGAAACATGGGGCATCTGCTATCTGCTACTTCGCGCCGTGTGCTAATGTACGCACCTATTTTTTTATTGCACCAAAACCTTCATTTTGTAATTACCTATCACATCCGATTGATCATGGTTGCGATAACTTGCTGTTTGTATAAGAATCAATTTTGTGTTTGGATAAGTCAGACCCGCTCTCACTTTCCAAAAAGACGTGAAGCCGATGATGTTGAGCGGAAGAAAGAGGGACCATACTTTTGACAAGGAGAGCGTCACCAAGCGCAGGCGAATGTCATCTCGGTCCACGGATGTGAACTCCCCTGCTGCATCGCGAGGTAGGTGCCCTAGGCTAATTAATATGCGCGCGTACAATACAAAGCAGATTTCTAACGGATTGGACTGTAGACGACAGTGTTTTTTTTTCAAGGAGATATGGCGGGTTCCCCGCCGCGTGGGGTGGCTTTCGAAGCCCTTACCTCTGCACAGCCTAGATACCAAATATCGTTATGTAAAGCCTGGATATAACCCAGATGGAAAAGAAGGTATTGGCTATTTCTTGGGGGAACACGCACTTGTTGCCTACTATCAGGAGCAACACGATCAAGAGATTGTATGCGATGGCGACATGGTGCGAGTCCTGCAACGCGTGCACGCTCTGGTACAGCGGGGCTGTGTGACGACGGCGCTGAATGTGTGGCCCTGGAGGAGCCGATGGAGACCGTCCTCGTTACAGTGGCGGGGATGGTGCTGCCCGTGCTGGTGGTGTCGCCAATGGAGGCCGTTCTCGTGACAGTGGTGGGGCTGGTGTCGCACGTACAGGTCGTGCGGCAGGTTTCAGTGCTGGTTGTGGCTTTGGTAAGGCTCGTGCAAAGCGTGGGGCCAGTCGATTAGCTGGTAGCAATCATGATTGTTCTCGTAATAGTGGCGTTGGTGTTGGGGATGGTGTCGCACATACTGTTGGCATCGTTGGTCTGGATGCGTCCCCGCCACTACATCGGAACCCAGAGGTGTATGTCAACTGTTTGGTGGCTTATACCCCCACCAGGGAGAAGTGGCTGATGACCAACAGCTGGCACCGGAGTTCCGGGAAGTGGGCACTGCGTATATGGTGGGGACTGTGTCAACGAGTCATTGAAAAAACAAGTACCTCTTCATGAGGTCCGCTGGCTGGACAGCATGTTCCAGAAGCACGTCCACTCAGTTCCTATCGGCATTCTCCAACGCGGCATCGAAAATTACCGTGCGCTGACGAGAACAAGCTCTAAACTCACCCGAAACGCGCTGACCACAGTACCGGAAGGCGAAAACCTCCCGTTTGATGTAAGACTGTAAAGATCTAGTGGAAATACATGAAGGGTTGACAGAATTCGATTCGGACCAAGTGCTTCCTACAAGTCTGAAGGAGGTGGAAACAGTGAAGAGTATGTGCTTCGATCCGATGATTCAGATGGAAGCACCAAACGATGTGTGCAGCCAAAGCGATGGATCAACCGTGACGCGTGTGCGCCCGGTATGCACTCATCTGTCCACGCATTCTGCCTCCAGTGTACTTTTAGCGAGAGGCCGTGAACGAGACGAATAGTATTGCCTGAAGATGCAATACTCGGCAACCAGAACTCCTCCGGTCTCGAAAATATCATGGCGTTGCGACGTTTTAAATTGATCCTCAAATGGTTTTGCTGTCAGGCCTCATCGCCCCCCACTCAGCATGACCCAGCTGCGCGGATTCGATCACTACTAAACCTCTTGAAAAATACAGGAGGTAGCTACATCGTCATGGGACGTGATGTCGCTTCTTGACGAATGTAGTGTTGCTTGCCGAACCAGATACGGACGTCATGTCATCGTGTTTAACCCAATGAAACCAACGGGCAAATATCTTTTTCAGCTCTACATGGTGTGCTGTGCTACAACATGGGTAGCGGTCAATTATCGCTTGCACTGCAACAGTGATATCACTGACAGAATCAACGGTGTAGCGCCTGCCCAAGCAGCGTGGGAGCTTCGCCAGGAGTGGGCTTGTAATGGCCCTACTTAACCCAATACTTAAGCTTACACGTGTGCGCACGTGTATGAGGAAGCGTAGGTTTCTTAGATTTAACTTTATTATACTTGCGTCCTGCAAGTATAATTAAAGCTAGATTAAAGATAATAATTAACACTTTAGGTCCNCTCACGCCAATGAAGGAGGTAACTAACTTCTAACAGAAGCCACTTCTGTTAGGTTACAAGTGATGTAGCCACTTGTACGTGTAACTCCGTTACAGGGTTGACGCAAAGGTGTCTTCAATTCGGAAGATTGTGTTCGAGGTGGTGAGACTTCTATAAGGTTCTAATCGCATCATCAATATGGATAACTACTACACACCGGTCCGGTTGTTACAGGCTCTTTGGCTATCGGGATTATGTGCACGTGGTACCGTGAGTGGCATCAGCAAGCATTTTCCGAAACACACAGTCCTGAACAAGGACCACGCGTCTCGAGGTGAATGTCGCCAGGGTGTTTCAGCGGAGCATTATATTGTACCAGCGTCGTGGTGTGACGGCAGCATAGGTCAGATGGTGTCGAATGCAGATGCATCTTCAATAGCGAACATCGATCGCCAAGTCGGAGGTACCGCACAAACGTATTCAGCAGCGACCTGTGTGAAGCAGTACAATAAGTACATGCAAGGCGTTGATCATCTTGATCAAATTCGAGGCCGATTTTCGATTGCGGACGGTCATTCGTACAAGAAAATGGCATAAGAAACTAGCGCTCGCGTTAATCGACATCGCTAGATCAAGCGCCTATTTGACGCGACGCCTTGTGATGGATACATCGAAGCAGCGAGATCTCACCGGACCTTCATGATTGAGTTGGCTTCTGAGCTTATTGCAGGGGAATGGGCGGATGCCCCTAGTGATGGCAGGATTACGTTTAAAGTCAATGGTGTAGACAGTAAAACATCGCCAAATGGCAGCCCTCGGGAAATGTTAAACCTGACGGGAGACATTGTACGGCAGTATGCTCACTGCGAATACTGAAAAGCTGTGGTAGAAAGAGACGACGCTGTGTTATTTGTCGCTGGGAGGATCGCTGGCCAACTAAAAGACCGATTACTGTGGAAAGAATAATGTGTGCCTTTGCCGAGGCATCTACACCGACGCACCTGAGCACTACATGTGTCCTAACATAGACTTGACATGCTGGGAGAATTCCACCGGTATTAAGTCCCCAACAAACTTTTTTCTGACAAAGGAAATATCCGCAAGTTGGCAGCGCTGTACAAACTCAAAGAAGAACACACAGACGGAGACCATCTGCCACGTAAGGATCAAGAGCAAGCAGCAAGATCACTTGACAGCTCTTTTGATAAGACAGTGACAAAGCATGCAGCTCGTTAACTATAATCACATATTGATCCTAGCTGGCTTCGTGGATTCCTTTGGTGCTGACGCTGCAAAGTTGGGCTATAATCCTTTTATCTGACAGCGAGTCTCCTCGGTTCAGGAACATTCAGCCCCTGCCATGCCCAGCACGTTCACAGCGTCGTCCGCGTTGTCCAGCAGCTTCAGCATCACGCCAACCCGCAGTCCTTCGTTAAGTCCTTTGTGTGAGGCACAGCTCAGCCACCGCCGCGGCCAGAATTTTCACGGCGTTGTCCACCAGCTTAGCTTCATGCCAGTCTGCTAGTCCGTCATCAAATGTACGAGCGCCTTCGAATGGGGCGTACGCCACCACAGTTATGGCCAGCACATTCACGGCGTCGTCCGCGTCGCCCGTAGCGTAACACCCGTCTACCAGCCCGTCGGCGCATGGGCGAGCACCTTGGGTAGAGCGTAGGCCGCCACAGCCGTGGCCAGCACCTCACATTGTCGACCGCATCGTCCCGCGGCTCCAGCCTGAAACCAGTCCTTTGTCGATTCGCTGAGCGCCTTCGGGTTGCGCACTTCCGTCGCTAGCACGTACATCGCAACATCCACGTCGTCCAGCAGCGTGACGCCAGTCTACCAGTCGTCCCCACGCGACGTCTTTGGCGGGCAGCTAAGGCCGCCAGTCAGCGAGGCTTTCATCTTGACAAGTCCCTCCGGGTTGATCGCGCCGCCGCATTAGCCGTGGCATGTGCTTACGGAACAGGGGAGGGGGGGGGGGGTCGCAAGATTGNGCGGCCCCTAGCTGTAGGGGGGCAGTCACAACGAGCGGTGACTCCAATGAGTGGACTGGGGGGGAGGGGGGGGGTCGGCTCACCAAACGGTGGTGGCAGTCCAACAACACAAATCAGTAAACGACGATGTAGATGGATTCATGACATGTACAATGAAACACCGCCCGTGCCTCTTTCCACTCATTGGTTGTCTCTTCAAGTTAAAGATACCATCTCAATTGACCCGAGTATTTTCCGTTAATTCCCAAAACGGCTCAATCGAAGCATACCTACAGGTCATTGATATCCTCATACACGACCCACTTATGCCCTCGGCAATCGATGCCGACGGCTTGGGCCTCATGCGTTTATTTTCTTCTCCACTCGAAGGGCTCAGCTGTCGCTCGAAGAAGTAATCTTCGTCGTTGTGGTCTTCTTCGTGCCCTTCTCAGCGACGTAGGCTGCCACAGCCGACGAGGGCAACACCATAGCCTGGTTTTGATGAATCGCTTGTCCGGATGTGGTATTGACCGGTGCTGTGTGCGTGGGGCAAGCTGTGGTTCGTGCTGCGGGTACTGAAGTCAAACGAGGTTCAGGTCGCAGCATCGACAAGAGGAAGCGGTCGAGTTGCGGTCCTGGACGAGCTGCTGGAGGTACACTACAATTTCGGAGGCGCTGGGGTGCTCCTCAGGGTCAACGCGGAGTCAGCGTGCAGCCAGGCCCAATATATCTGGGACGCAGTCGTCCGAGAAGACCGAGTGCTTCGTACCTTGAGCCACAAGTCGACGGATCTCGTTCTTGTGCACCTTGCCTTGAGGTAGGTGCTGTGCGTTCCAGTACGGGTAATCATCCGTGTCGATCTCGGACAGTACGAAACCAAACGAGTAGATGTCGACGTGCCTGTCGTAGTCGCAACTAAACAGCACTTCCGGGGCAAACCAAACGGACTTCATCGCTCTGAACAACCAGGCGACCATCATCAAGACGCCGCCGCCGCTGCTGAAGCAGTACATCAACGACCATCAGCGACCCGCTGTTCATCAAGAACCTGCCGTTGGTCACGTAGAACATATCGTTCCTCGGCTACACGTTCCAGTCGACGTCCACGATCAACTGGCTGAACGGGTCGGGCATCACGACGATCTCGCCCATTCCGGTTAACGTCACAAGAACGAACATGCTGGGTCTGGGCACGGACTTCACGGGCTCCATCGAGCTCCAGGGCACGCTCTCGGTCGAGGTTTCACAGCCATGATACCAGATCGGCTGGGTCGACCTGCTGAAACCCGATCAAGTGCGACCCTAGACCATCACGGTGGGCGTGGTGCTTGCGGCGAGCAAGCCCGAGATCGTGACCGACATAGAGGCCAACCTGTGTTAGTGCGCGTCGGGCATTTCGACGACCGTGTGCCAGAACCTGACGGTGACCAGCATCATGAGCGAGATGCCGATTCCCACCGCCATGTGCTTGCTGCCATCGTCGAACGGCGCTCGTGCACAAAGCCAAAATAACTGAGCGTGGCTTCCATATCTGCGTTTAGGAGCATGTTCTGATCTCGACGTGAATCACCGCCGGGCTAAGTCCGTGTAGGTATGTCAGAGCTCAGCTATGTGCAAAGCGATGACAATCTTGTGTGCCTCCCATATAAGTCGGCCACGGCACTTGAATCGTCGAGTGACATCGCGCAGGTCGCCACGCTCCATCAACTCCGGCACCGCTGGTAATTCGGCAGGCGAGGTCCACCACACGCCAGTGAAACCCATGATACAAGCGTGTTTGAGCTCCGAAATGCGATAATTCGCGCACTGATTGCTCCGCTTGCTCGCGCTCAACATCACGATCGTTGCAAAGCCTCTTCAGTGCAACCTGCCGTCCGCGGAAGCTTCCCACGAAGACAAGACCGAACCCACTACGGCAAATACTACGACCGAGCGACACCTCACCGTAGTCGTGGCAACACGAAGCCAATACTGTGTTGGTTGATGGACTCCTACCCAGTTCCGTGTTCTCACTATCAACGCTGTTGCCGTTACCCCGCATATGCTCCTCCTGCGACGGCTCCAGCGTCAACAATAACAGCAGCAGGGGCAGTCGCAGCGGCGTCACGGTTGAGTAAGCAGCTAAAAGCATCGTAGCCATTGTACTTTGGCGTAGTCGGCTCTAGAGGCTTCAGGTGACACGATAGAGGTGCTTTCGCGTTTACGGCTGTGGTAACGACGCTGCCAAATCATCAGCAGAAGCAGGAAAACACGAATACAGCTCCTGTGATGAACCAGCAGCTAGCAAACCGATCCCGTCTTGGCCACCGTCACTATACAGTCCTGACAACCGTGATGAATCTGGCACCACGGCTGTAGACGTACCAAGCACACAGAACGTGGTGCTGTGTGCTGACTTCCACGCACCATCCAGGCAGGTAAATGAAGAGTCTGGTTAATCCGCGGTGAAGGCTGTCAAGCCTTGGATCTTCTCGAACTGATCCTGATTCGCGTTAAAGTCCGTTGATATCGTTAACCGGAAGTACATCGCCTCCAAAGCACTCGAGTTCAGAGTCCCAGCGAAAAACGCCGCGAGTGCGTTGTGAACCAGGTTGAGCTTTTTGAGGGCGGCGCCGCCCACATACACTGTGTTGGGGCAGCTCGAGGACAAGTCAACGTACTGATGCCAACTCCAGTAGCGCCTGAAAGTGCTACCGAGCGAGATATTGCAGTTTCACAACGTCTGGTTCGTCACCGTGGCAGGCACGAAGTCCGCATTGTTCTCCACCACGAAGTTCTGGTCCAGGTTGTAAAGCGAGATCATCGTAATGGTTGAGAAGTTGCTCACCGACCGCACTTGCATCAGCGAAGAGATCCAATTCACACAGTTCTGGTCGACGTACTCGGTTTCACCCGGAGAATCTCACTACCTTGAACTGTCAGCGTCTCGAGGACGTCTGCTTAGGCCCAA
>LGSN01001452.1:0-21038 GCA_001314375.1 Phytophthora podocarpi
TCGCCAATGACTGTTGACAGTCGTTGGATTGCCTCCCGCTCTGGGTCAGACAGGTGGGGGCAGTCTGCACGCGCAATATGCGTTGCAGATGCAGTTGGGCTTCCGTACATCGGAAGGTTCTCTTGCCCGCGTTCGTATGACTCCATACGAACGTGCAATTAGTCGGTCGTTGGACGGACTACAACATGCTACAGCTTACTACCTACCAGAATCAATGCCAGCAAACGCGCGTCTAAGATAACCCACCCGAATTTCTCAGTTGGCGTTTAAGATTCCAACGATTTTCATGGTGTTTGAACAAAGTGTGCGTGGGGGATCTAACCATTCAAGTCGCAAACCGACGAAGTGAAATTTTGAGCAACGAAAAATGCTCGAAAGCGACGACGCTATGGTGGCCTGGAAACAGCAGTTGACTGCATGTCAAAATCTTTCTTTCAGTGTTCAATGGTCTTATGGATGCTCACCCATTCTCCGGTTTTCTCCAGCACGAGCAAGCAAATCTACCGAAAACAATCGCCATGGGAAACGTATCGGGTTGCTTCAAAACAAACAAGATGAATACTCCATCGAACGATGCAGATGATCAAGCTGCGAAGTCCGACGCTACCGGTAACTACAAGACCCACACTGAGTTGATTGAGCAACCTGCAAGCAACAAAGACCAATCTCAATACATTGTTCCAGGGGGGCAGACGACTACTCACGGCAGCGATTGCATTAGCAAGGACAAACCCTTGCTAACGGATTGCACCCCGCTGCTCAATCCTGGAGGTGGAAATCGTACGAGAGCAGGCGATTACGGTGGTAACCAGATCTGAGGCTATCACCATGGCGACTACGGCTTACGGCAGTGCGAGCGCGTTGGAGTAAGTCTTTGAGCTCGATGTCAACTGAACTGCCAGTCACTGGCCACGTTGACTTTTGAATTCCAAGCAACCAATCTTGGTAGTCGGACAGATGACAATCTTGACATGTTTCTCTGGGCCGCTATAATTATTCGAATATTTCAGTAAATGTGTCAGCAAACGGTTGTTTTTTTTAGCTAGGTGTGGCATTCGAACACTGCTACTACTTGACGAGACTCGTTTTGACTTGTATTGGATGATAAAACTCTTCTTAAAACGATGGAAAGTAGAGCAAGGCCCTACGACAGAGAAGACGTCAGCAGCAACGCAAAACACGAACAGAGGTCCCGAATCTGTAACTTCAGAATGTGGGTCATGGTGGAGATCGAGACGACGTTGTTCTCAGTGATCGGCTGGGGATACGTTGTCCTTATGACGCTCATCTTCTTACTCTCGAGCGCCTGAAGTCTGCTCTTGATCATCCTGAACCTCGAACCAAGCAAAAGTGCCAACTACATTTTACAGACTGAAAGTTTGGATAATGGACATTTCTGGCAGTCTCAAAAGGCATCCTCATCGATCCAGGCTACGACAATCACAGTGCTGCTTGTAGTCATTGGGGTGTATTGGTATCTCTTGTATTTACTCTTCTTTAGGCCTCATCACGGCGTGTTCATTTGGAAGCCAAGCGACAAAACACTGTTCTCCAAAAAATGACGTCGATGGACCAGATCGTACAGCACCCAACACTGCAGCCCCTCCCGGTTTTACTCGTAGGATGGGTGATTAGAATGGCGGTGAAGACGTACCGCAATGTAGTCTCGACCGACGGAAAATATCACAAAGTGTGGGTAAGAACAACCTGCCATGCAACGTAAAGTAGAACAACGATCTGACGTATGCATCGTGTTCATGCTTTCAGAATGTGATGATGGAGATACCAGAAGTCATTTTGCAACTACTTTCACTGCGAGAACACATGACACAAGGGCTTGATCCGTCACTGCTCTATTGCTAGGCCTCATTGATGGCACTGAACGCGTTTGTTGCCTTCTACCACATTCAATTCCGATGGAACGAAGCCACACTTCACCACATTTTGAAAGGTTCCATGTAAGTAGGCGACAGCGATTTGCTTGGCATATTCACACGGAATCTTACTCGTGTGTTGTTCTCAGAGTCGACGCAGCATTTGCAGTATTTTCTTCCCAGCACTTGCTTTGTTTTACTCCTTCTTCGTTTTTCAAGATGATCTCAAAGCAGTGAAAATCCGCCAGCGATTCTTCTCTCCCCACATATTTGAGCGCAAAGCTCGCAACTACGTCGATGCCAAGGAGCTGAACATGTTCACCACGGACTTCGAGAGTTTGTTGGTTCATAGTTTGTGGGATGGCTAAGCTTCAACATACTCGCATGTTTTCGATAGGTCAAGATCACACTCCTCCTTCTGCAACGAGAGCACAAGGTTGAAAATCTACATCAGCCACCCAACATTAAAAGAAACTGCAACGCAGTGACACCTTTGGATGCTGCAAACACTTCTGACCAACAAAAAGGCGATCAACGCAAAGTATGTGGGCAGTTTCTAAGGCTTGGACTTCGGACGATGGTTGGCACTTTCTTCTTGATCTATGGCGTTGGGTATATTGTGTACATTATTGTCGCCGTGCAAGTCTCGTGTGAAGCATGTTCGTCATACCCCAAATCTCCCACCTTTTGTTTTCTAAAGTATCCAAGAATATTTGTCAGTGTCTAGCGTATGTCGATCGAGATTTGGCTCTGAAAACTTGACAGACGTCACGCAAATTATATTAGAATTGGCTGCGTCAGGGAAACTTCAGAGTGTGCAGTTGGTAAATCGTAAGATAAACGGATCGCTTCCTGATGAGCTCCAAGGGTGTCAAGGTCTTCGCAACTTGTACGTCGCATTTATTTACTTTGGGTGTAATGAGAGCACTAATTTCTGGGCGCTGCAGGGTCTTGATCCACACTGGAGTGGACACTTTCCCTCCTTGGACTTCTACTTCCTTCGTTAATTTTGAATAATTGTACGTTCGAGCCTTCTCTTGTGCAAGAAGCTGACGTCTCGTAGTTGTGCTAACTGATGTGAACCATGCGTTACCGAACTAGTCTAGACACGGTGAAGGAGACACATCCGATACCAACCTCGTCGAGACGCCGAGCGATTTGTTTTCGAGTCTTCACACTATTCATCTATCGTATCACTCAAATTTGCGAAGTCTGCCATCGCTAGATGTAGTACTTGATACCGTTGAATGCGTTTACTTCGGACTCCTCGACTCTATCACGGAGCTACCGTCAACAGGAGACCTTCCGGCCATTCAAGTTTGAAGGCCTTCCACAGGTCCGCTTGCTGCCGGATTTCAGTCAATACGAAAGTACGCTTGACATGGTGTTCGTACAAGACAGTCCCACCTGCTGCAGCGGGTGTCTAAGATATGGCGACTGCAATACCACCTTCCCGAGTTGTTGTGAGCAAGGAGGAGGTGGTAACACGAGCAGTTCCTTGCCACCAACCTATCTCGTTGTACCAGATCAGATGAGAACGACCTCCTTCCGACAAACGCAACGCTCACCATTCTCAACCAGTACGCGACCAATACGTCAAATTTCTGCGATGCTGCCCAGGCAACTTGTCCAAGTAACGTCCCGCATGCCCACAAGACACTGGCCGATGTCTGGGCTGGCTTGCTCTACCGCGAGTGCTCGTCCGAGTCGGAAGGTATCGGGGTCTGCTCCAACGAGGACATGAGGTCGTACAGTGCACGCACTCGCAATCTATCATCGATGTCGATATGCGAAAGACTGAAATCGCAGCCGGCCCTGGCGTCGAAATACATTTTGTGTTGTAGGGAGGAGGCTCTTTCCTTAAGCTTGTTGTTCTTGTTCGCGACTCGACAACTCCGTCGCTCAATTCGCCACCTTTGCAGCCATGAAAGCGAAACCCGGGAGTTGGGCTTGCTGGAGAATGAACGACAAGTGAAAGATGGTTTGTGGCTCGAGGTTCGCCATCATGTTCGACTACGCCAGCCGAACTTCGCCCCTGCGCTTGCGACGCATCTTACTACCTGCTGCATACGAAGCATGGCGGACTTCAATGGCATCTGCTTGGTGACCAACCAAATGAGGCACCCAGCAAGTCATCACCACCATCGCTTCGTCTTCCATCCAGCAAGTCATCAACGTCTCACCCGCGCGCGCCACCATCGCTTCCTCTGCCTTGCAAAGTGCACATCGCTCGGGTAGAGGATCAAGCGAAACGAAACTTCTCTTCGTGATGTGTCAACGAACTATTTTAAAAGCTTCGGTACCGGTACTGTAATACAGTTGTGCACCTCGTTTTCGGCAGGGTGGGTCAAATCAAACATGACAGGTGATAGTCTATGATAAGTCTGATTGACCAGAAAAAATATCGTGAAATATAGAATATTCACGGATATCAGTTTATATGGATACCGAAAACGAGGTGTACATGTAACCCACACCCTGGTCTAAGTCCCCGAACCCATTGCAAATCTGCTGCTCGTTGTTCATGCGGTGGTGCCAACATGTATCAAACGACATACAGTAGAGCGATGGGCGTGCAATGCCAACATCAACACAAGCAATGCTGGTCCAGCATCGGTCAGAGTCCATCGTCAATTCTGATGAGTTGCATCACCAAAGCCCCGACCTGACTATGATCATCGAGCCGCTCTGGAGTTGAGACGCAGTGACATGCGCAATCGTTGGTCGAGCGAGCGTAGATGCCGCGGTGCCCTGACCACGAGAGTATTCTCTGTTTAGGGTCCGAGGGAGCGAAAGCCACTCGATCGACCGACCGAACACGAGCACGAGCAAGTTGACGCTTCGGACCGCCGTGTTTCCCGCCGTTGAGCTCACTCACTCGCACTCAGCATGGCTGCGTTGCTCTCGTCTTCCGAGTCTCGCCGCTCGGCCTTCTTCACGCTCGAGGATGCCAAGATCAGCTTCAGTATCATCTGCTGCATCTGCGGCATCGGCACGCTAGCCATGCCGTCCAATTTCGCCCGTGCCGGACCCGTATACGGCACGCTGGCCATGCTCTTCATGGCGTTCGCCAATATCTACGCGACGGTGGCCTTGTCCCGAGTCATCCTCGTCGCGCCGTCTTCCGTCAAGACTTTCAGCGATGTCGGGGAGTGGGTGCTCGGCAAGACCGGTCGGTACCTCGTCAACGTCTCCCAGCTGCTCGTGTGCTTGCTGCTGCCTTGCGCCTTCCTGGTGCTAGGCAGCACGCTGCTCGACGTGCTGTTCCCCGACTCATTCAGTCAGATTTTCTGGATCATCTTCATGGCCATCACCGCCGTCCCCGCGTGCATGATCCCGACTCTCAAGGCCGCCGCCACGGTCGCGTTCATCGGATGCATAGGCACCATCATCGCGGACGTTGTCGGCGTGAGCATTCTCGAGTGGGAGATGCGCGGCCACCCAATTGCACCGTCGCCCGACATCTCGCTGCACCAAGTGCTGACTGCGTTCGGGAGCCTTTCGCTCGCGTACGGCGTCGCCGTCTTGGTTCCAGACCTCCAGCGCCAGCACTCGCAGCCGAAGCGCATGCCTCGTGTTATTGTGGTTAGTCTGGGCATCGGTTCCGCCTTCTTCCTGGCTGTTGCTATCGCTGGCTACGTGGCTGGTGGCTGCCAGCTTTCTGCTAACCTGCTTTTCTCGGTTGTGAACATCTCGGACCCGTCGTCGCCTTCGGCTTTGGGCTTCACCCCGGACCACGGAGCTGTCATCATGGCGTATTTGTTCATGCACCTGCACGTTGTCATTGTGCTGTCGACTGTGCTGCAGCCGCCGTTCTACATGGCCGAGCGCCTCATTCTGGGCATGCACAGGGACCCTGTCGACGCGGTCTCGACCCAGCAGGACAAGACCGAAGACAACGACGGATGGGAAGAGCTCCGCGACAAGCTGTCGACGAACGGCCACGTGACGAGCATCAATGGACATGTAGCAAGAGATCTGGAGAGCAACGACGACTCGGACAACGAGACGCTGTCGAACTCCGCCAAGCGCGAGCAGGAGGAGAAGGAGCACGACGAGGCGCAGCTCTCGGACTACAGCGGGTCGAGAAACGTGTTCAGATACGTGACGCTCCGTCTCGTCATCATGGCGCTGCTGGTCGCGGTGGCCATCGGCTTCCGCTCGCACTTCCTCGACCTCGTGGACTTCACGGGCGCGTCGGCTATCACCGTGTGTTGCCTGGTGCTGCCGCTCGTGTTCTACCTCAAGGTTTTCTGGCGCGACCTGCCGGTGTACGAGCGCGTGGTGGCGCTCGTGGTGATCGTGGTGTGCACAGTTGTGGGCTGCTACGTGATGATCTACGCTGGCAAGAACCTGTTTAACCCGGACTCGGACAGCGCCACGTTCCCGTACTGCTCAGAGGAGTTCCAGTCGGAGCCGTACTACATTCGGAACTCGACGACTTCGGCGTGAACGACGGGCGGTCGTCGAATTAGGACGGGCGATCGTCGAATTAGGACGGGTGATCGTCGAATTAGGAGAGCTTTAGGGCAGAGTCATGACAGGTATCCCTGTTGCTGATCCAATCCATGTTGCAACCCCCCCCCCCCCCCCCCCCCCCCCNCCCCCCCCGATAAGTTGTTCCAGTCGAAAGGTTGTTCCAGTCGAAGTTGAATCGAGTGACGTTGGTGCCGTGGAGTCAGAGATTCCGGTGCCAGCCAAAGACGAGACTGAGACGTGACAGTCTCCGTATCTTCTGAAGCAGCCCGGCGTTGCTCACCAGCGGCTTGGGCGTGCAGGCTGCAGCGCACCAAATTGGCAAGTGATCGGACGCTGAGTCCGCGAACCGAATCATGGGAAAATTACAAAACCTGTCTATTAACTGGTAGGCATTTCCAAAACCTGCAAAATTTCCAAAACCTGCCTATTGACAAGTCCTGCCTATTTGGGCCACCGTCTGGGTCGCTCTACATGCACACTACCTTAGCATGAACCAGCACGCCCACTCCCACTCACTGCAAACATATTTTCCCAGTAGTGTAAAAAGAAACGACGTGTCAGTCGAGTCGGGTGCAAAAGCTAAGGATAAAAAACCGCAGCACCGTGGAGGTTGGACGAGGTTTATCAATCAATATTGTAATTCAGACACCCTATTCTTCGAGTTGCGGAATCGACGCTGCGCTCGCGTAGCCGTTGAATTAATAGCTGTGAGCGACATCAATCCTGGTACGGTACCAGTGGTACCGAGATAAGCGCCCACATACATTCACACACCTAAACCAAATGCTTGTAGTCTGACGCGTAAGTCGGAACCCAGCTAAGCCGACATTGCCTGTGGTAATTGAGATCGAGTAGAGTAAGATGGTGCAAAGGCTGGTAGAGCAGATAAAAATGCTTGATGTCGGACTGGACGACCGGGGCCGAGCACTTGCGGCCGATGAGGCGCTTGGCGTCGAACACCGTGTTGTGCGCGTTCATGACCACCTGGTTCTTGGGCGCGGCATCACCGATCAGACGCTCGGTGTCCGTGAACGCCACATATGACGGCGTGGTGCGGTTGCCCTGGTCGTTGGCGATGGTCTCCACACGGCCGTACTACCGCACCTGAATACTTGTGCGTCCTTTCGGGTTGCGGCGTCTGCACAACGACTCATTGTATTGACGAAATGGAGCCGGGGAATAATTAAAAATAATGACAAAAGCTGCCTATTTGAAAATTGGATGACAATACCCGAGGTCAGTTATATCAAGTGGTTTATCAGGCAGGTTTTGGAAATGTCTATCAGCTGATAGGCAGGTTTTGTCATTTTCCCCCGAATCATTCGTTGTGCAACCTCTTGCTGTCGGCATTCGTCTCCGCATTGCGGAGTCCGCAAGCACCGCGCAAGTTCAACCGGAATGTCGACGGCGAACATAGCGAACAAATCGAGCGCGTATGGTCATGTGCATCTTGAAATTCAAAGGTAATCTCCAGATAATCTGCCGGATTGGATGGTGGTGCGGGGACTTGCTATGTCGACGAAAGCTCCAGGTGCAACAACGACGTGCAGCCACCGGATGTCCCGTGCTGTACACGCTCGCGTTGGTGCTCTTGACCACGAGTCAATTCAAGCGACGGGATCTAACGCTGCACGATCAGCCACTTTCGAGCATCCGTTTGGACGCTCGCACGAAGTCTCCGTCGTTGCCGCCGTTGCAACTCACCACCACCACCCTAATATTCACCTCCAGCTCCCGATGGCGCTTGAATCGCGCCAGAAGGCCTTCCTGACCGTGGAAGATGCCAATACCATCTTCAACATCGTGTGCTGCTTCTTCGGCATCGCCACGTTGTCCATGCCGTCCAACTTCGCCCGGGCGGGTCCGGTGTGTGCCACCATCGCCATGCTGCTGATGGCATTCGCCAACATTTACGCGACTATCGCACTTTCCAAGGTGATGCTGGTGGCACCCGCGTCCGTCAAGACGTTCGCCGACGTCGGCGACTGGGTGTTCGGCAAGACCGGACGCTGCCTCGTGATCGTGTCCCAGATGCTCGTGTGTTTGCTGCTACCCTGCGCTTTCCTGGTGCTCGGAAGCACGCTGCTTGACGTGCTGTTCCCGGACTCGTTCAGCCAGATCTTCTGGATCGTGTTCATGGCCATCACCGTGGTTCCGTCCTGCTTGATCCCGACCCTGAAAGCTGCCGCTTCCGTGGCGTTTGTCGGTTGTCTCGGGACGTTCATCGCGGACGTCGTCGGTGTGAGCATTCTGGAGTGGGAGATGCGTGGACACCCGTCCGTGCCGACGCCGGATATCACGCTGCACCAGGTACTCACCACGTTTGGCAACCTGTCGCTGGCTTGCGGTGCCTCCGTTGTGGTGCCCGACCTCCAGCGCCAGCACTCGGAGCCTACCCGCATGCCCCGTATCATCCTCGTCAGCTTGGGTGCGGGTTCTGCGTTCTTCCTGGTCGTGGCCATTGCGGGCTACGCTGCTGGTGGCTGCCAGCTCTCGGGTAACCTGCTGTTCTCCATCGTGAACATCTCGGACCCGACGGCTGCGTCCGCTTTGGGCTTTATCCCCAACCGTGGCGCTGTCATCATGGCGTACCTGTTCATGCAAGTCCACATCGTGATCGCCTTCTCGACGGTAATCCAGCCGCCGTTCTACATGGCGGAGTGCTTCATCCTCGGCATGCACAAGACCACATCGGAGAACCTCGTTCAGGAAGGTGAGAAAGTGTCGACTGCCGACCCCGTGACGCCTGACCTGGAGGGCAACTACACCGCCTCCAACACGCCGGGCGTGCTCACCGCTTACCAGAAACGGAAGGAGAAGGAAGAGCAGGAGCTATCGGAGTACGCAGGCAAGGGCACGGTGATCCGTTACGTGATTCTGCGTCTTTGTATCATTGCGGTGCTCGTGGCGGCTTCCATCGGCCTCCGCGACCACTTCCTTGACCTCGTGGACTTCACAGGTGCTTCGGCCATTACGGTGTGCTGCCTCGCGCTGCCCATTGTGTTCTACCTCAAGGTTTTCTGGAACGAGCTGCCCATGTACGAGCGTGTCATTGCTACCCTCGTTATCATCACCTGTAGCATTGTCGGTTGCTACGTGATGATCTACGCCGGCAAGAACCTCTTCAACCCGGACACCGAGAGCGCCACGTTCCCATACTGCTCCGTGGAGAACCAAATGGAGCCTTACTACGCCCGAAACACCACGACGTCGAGCTAAATGTAGGAAACTTCAACCTAACCAGACCCCCGATAGTGCATCGTAGAATTAACCAGCCCAACAAGACTTCTATCAGGACCGACTCGGTGGTCCTCATTCGATTTACTACAACAACTACTGTACACCTCGTTCCTCAAAGCATGCCTCCAAACACCATGTTGGGATGAGTGCATTGTTAACGAAAAGATCCCACGAGGTGAGGTGAGTGTCCTGTTCCGGTGCCTTGTCTAGCACTTGCATCCGTATCTCTCCAATGGATGGTCTGCAGCGCCTGCCTCGCACACATCGCGTGCAAACGCCACGCGCGAGGAGAGACTGTGTGATCTCCATGGACTGTCTGCTTCACTTGCCTTGGTTGCACCTCGTTGCGTGTCGCCAACCAGCCCCGCGCCTTGGGGTGGAGACCTTCGTGTTCCCTGGCCGCTCACTCTTCGTTCGGTCGCCTCCCCCATCCAGCAAAGATGCCTGCTACTGCAGCGCGTCGCTCTCCATTTTACACCCTCGAAGATGCTAAGATCAGCTTCAACATCTTCTGCTGCTTCTGCGGCATCGGGTCGCTCTCCATGCCGTCCAACTACGCCCGCGCGGGTCCGATCTACGCCACCATCGCGCTGCTGCTCATGGCCTTCGTGAACATCTACGCCACCATCGCTCTGTCCAAGGTCATCTACGCGGCCCCGCCGTCCGTCAAGACTTTCACGGATGTCGGCGCCTGGGTGTTTGGCACGACGGGACGCTATGCCGTCATGATCTCACAGCTCCTCGTGTGTCTACTGCTGCCTTGCGCCTTCTTGGTGCTGGGAAGTACATTACTCGACGTGCTGTTCCCGGACTCGTTCAACCAGATCTTCTGGATGATCTTCATGGCTGTCACGGTGATCCCGGTGTGCATGATCCCGACCTTAAAGGAGGCGTCATCGGTTGCACTCGTCGGCTGTGTGGGCACGATCATCGCCGATATCATTGGCGTCTCTATTCTGGAATGGGAGATGCGGGGCCACCCGTCGATCCCGGAGCCCGACGTCTCTCTCCACCAAGTGCTGACGGCCTTTGGTAACCTGGCATTCGCATACGGCGCCGCTGTTGTGATCCCCGACCCGCAGCGTCAACACTCCCAACCGGAGCGTATGCCGCGCATCATCATGGTCAGCATGGGCATCGGCACAGTCTTCTTCCTGGCCATTGCTATCGCGGGCTACGCCGCAGGTGGCTGTCAGCTTTCGGGCAACCTCCTCTTCTCCGCTGTGAACACTTCGGACCCGTACTCGACGTCGGCTCTGGGCTTCATTCCCAGCCGGTGACCCCGGAGATCGAGTGCAACTACAGCTCTGTCGCAGACAATCTCCAGGTTACAGTCAAGTACGAAGACGAGTTCGCCGAGTACCGTGGGAAGCTCAACATGCTCCGCTACATCGGGCTTCGCCTGTGCATTCTGGCGCTGCTTGTGGTGGCGTCGGTTTTCCTGCGCGACCACTTCCTCGACCTCGTCGACTTCACGGGTGCTACGGCCGTCACTGCTGGCAGCCTCGTGCTGCCTCTGCTGTTCTACTTGAAGGTCTTCTGGAACAAGCTCCCGAGGTACGAGCGCGTCGGATCCATAGTGATCATCGTCGTCTGCACGATTCTGGGCGTCTACGTCATGATCTACGCCGGCAAAAACCTGTTCAACCCGGACTCGGACGGCGCCACCTTCCCGTACTGCGCAGAGGAGTACCACTCGGACCCGTACTACGTGCGGAACTCCACCACGTCGAGCTAAGTGCAGTTAGCAGTAGTAAAACACACGTATTAAGCCCCCTTACCCCTCAGCTTGAACTGAAAAAGTCACTTCAACACGTCACCCACGTTCATGTCGATCACCACGACGTTCATGACGAACAAGAGACGCCTTTGTTAAACAAATCGCCCCTTCCGCCATTTGATCGGTGCCCCAACGTCGAGGGCGCGGCCAATGTTTGGACGCTGGTCTGCTGCTGCAATGTGGCGTCTCAACGGTGTCCAAACATGTACATAGGACGTGTGCGCTTTTCGCCTCCACCTCGGCGTCGTCGCGAAAAAAAGTGTACATACGTGACGGCTGTGCCCCAACCACCAACACTATTGCTCGCCTACGACATGTATTCGTTTGTATTGGCGTCGCGGGTGCCCTGGTGACACCAAGCGTTATGATCATCAAACTATGGTTTTATATGACTTTAGAGAACTTTAGTTTCTGGAATAATGGCCCCTGTTGTTATTCCAAAGGAATATGATTTTGGAATATAGCAGTAATTTATACTTCAAGTACTCAGTTTTAGCAATTTTTATCTTATTCCAAAGAAAAGATATTCCACAAACTAAAATTCTCTTTTGTCGGAAAAAATGGAGCCTTCGTCTTTTTGAGTCACAAACAATCAAGTTTCCACTCGCAACCATTTAGTTACATTCACTAAAGTCTACTACTGCTACAGTGCTTACAGTAATTAGTCTGGTCCAGACTAATTTATGTAAGCAACTTTTCATCGAGCTCACACTAAATAGTCTGACATCNGACTAATTTTGAACACCAAAATTAGTCTGAGATTCAATGAAAATATGCATAATATACTTTTTAAATCGCGGGCCCTTTGTTTTAACATGTAAGCTTATATCATAATGCAGGTATGGGTGTTTACAGCCACACTACCGGCCGTCGTATCGCCAGACATTGTTGCACCTACTGCCTGCTAACTTCAGTGAGAATTTCTACACAATAAAGAACTTAGTAGATTTGAACAAGAACAATTCGCTAAATCCGTTGGTAAAATACGGATATTTTTGTTGTTATTGCAGGCTGGTGTGGCAATACTTTGTTCCAGTAGACGCCGCTGTTCAGCTAGAATTTGTGTTTGGATCATACGGAATTTGAAATGTTTTCTGTCATTTATAGCTCTAAAACACTGACTTAGTCCAATATTTTAAGTAAAGCTCTGTTTCACTGTTAAAAAACTTTAGTTGTTGGACTAACTCGGTCGTCTCTATAATATGTAATAATGATAAACATCTCCTGAATGTGTGGGAATAATTGGTTTGTGGACCGGAGTTCCATCAATAATCCACAGCGCATCATAACTTTACGGTTCCGAATAAATCGTAATCATTACTCGAACTCATATGAACGGGCAGGATTCAAACTGCTGACACAATATTTTGTCAGACTAATTATGAATATTTTTACGCAGACTAATTTTGAATCCAGCGATTTCACGGTGGCATGAATTAGTCTGGCACAGGCTAATTCTGGATACCGGTACAGACTAATTCTGAAGACAGACTAATTATTGTAATCACTGTACCATATTATTGGACGAAAGCTCCGAAAATGGCGGCGGCGATGATGCAGACAGCAAGCATCGAAAGCGGGAAAATACTGGCAATATTGCAGTCGGACTTGATATGTATGCTGAGTGCGTCGACGTCATCCCAGATCGCACCCTATACGATATCGGAGATCAGGGTCCCCACCTCGCTGGAAGTGACATCCACATTGGATGCGGGCAAGGAGAACATTGTGGAGACTGGGATCACGCTTGCCTTGATGAATTCGACTGCAGTGGCTGGGTGCGATTGGTGTTGCATCTGTGAAGTAGATCTACCGATAATAAAAAGTCAAAGAGGCCTCCCTTGTTCATGTACAGCCCAGCCACTTTTCCTCGACCTCGTCACACGTGCAGCCAGCAGTTATTTCAGCCCTCCGCATATTGATGGTTGCTTGCGAATATATGCATTGCACACGGCCCATGTCTTCATTGAAGCAGATTCCAGCGCCTTCAAGCTCCGATGAGCACTCACGGTAGAGCACGCCGGCACATACGTCTTCTTGTAACCATATACTTTTGACCGCGAGGGCATTCGGGCATGTTGCCTGAGCAGCATCGCAGAAATTCGACACGTTGACTGCAAACTGGCTGAGTACTAATCGCGTCGTATTCGTCGGGAGCAGTGCGCTTTCATCAGACATGGTAAGACATGTTGATGGCAAGAGACTGTCGTTGCTGCTGCCGTTGCTTCCATCTAGCTGGCAACAAGTTGGGAAGGTCGTGTTGCAGTCCCCTTCGCTCAGAAACCCACTGCAACAGGCAGGCGTGTTCTGTATGAACACCATCTCAAGTGTATCCTCTAATTGATCGACGTCTGGGAGCACACGAACTTGCGGAAGGGCCTCCAGCGCTAACACTTGCATTGCTTGGAGATTTTCCATCGAAGGAAGCTGCGTGATCAAGTCGAGGTACCCAAAGTAGAGACATTCGAGAGCCTTGAGTCCAACCATTGAAGGAATACTTGGTAGGTAAGCGTGATGGGAGATGTGAAGCGTGTGAAGACTCGTCATGGAAGCAAACAGGTCGCTCGGCAAGTCCGTGAGGTTGATATCAGAGGAGTCTCCTTCAATATGGCTAGTGCATGCAACAGATACAACACTGTCAATTCAGTCATCAGCACTTCTGACAATCTCAACCGCAAACGTACAGATACTCCAGTTTGGAAAAGGAGGCGGTTGTCCAAGTAGGAAATATTTCCACGCCAGAGTGAATTAAGACCCTGCAGCGTACAACATTAGTATTACCGCTTAGAACCCAGCAGTACAATGCGTTGTGACGTACAGGTTTCGAAGGCCTTGACACAGTTCAAGTTCGTCTGGGAGCGATCCATTAATCTTGCGATTCACAAGCTGTACAGTCTGGAGTTTGCCTGCAGAAGCCAATTTTGCCAATATCTGCGTTACATCCGTCAGATTCTCAGACTCTGCAGGCGTCAAATCACGATCGACGTAGGCGAGACATCTACATGCGTCGCTCGCTTCACCAGGGAGCCACTGGTGAGCAAATTGGACGCACTGCGGATATGATGAGCACGAAGCATGCGACACTCGCACAGCGACGACAGTGTACACGATGCATCCGATTCCATACAGCAGAAATAAAAGACCGACTGTCGTTCGAAGTCCAAGCCGAAGTAGCCGCTTGTGTTTTACTATCTGCTCCATCTTCTCGCCTTGTTGAGCAACGCTACCGACAGTGTCCAGAGGCGACACAGATTTACTTTTTCCGTTCGCGACTGTTGTTAAACATCCATCCATAGCCTTTTGCATGGACGATAGATCCCAGGTTGATTGAGGACTTTTGCGCTCTCGCTTGAGAAGTACATGCGTGATTCTGGTCCAGCGTATGCACGCAAGCAGACTAAAGCTTAGCTTGAGAAAAATATCCCAACCGCTACGAATTAAAAGGCTCTCGAAGTCCGTGCTGAACATGTTCAACTCTTTGGCACTGACAAAGTTCCGGGCTTTACGCTCGAACGCTCGGGGAGGAAAGAATTGTTGACGGATCTCCACGGCCTTGAGATCGTCTTGAAAAATAAGGAAAGAGTAGAACAGGATGAGTGCTGGAAAAAAGACTGCAAAGGCGGCATCGAGTCTGTAAGCAATAAGAGAACAACGCCACCGAGTTACATTTTAGCGGTGACAACGGGAACAGATCATTTTCCTGTCAACTTACATGGAGTCTTTCAAAATGTGATGAAATGCAGCTTCGTTCCACTGGAATTGAAGGTGGTAAAATGCGATGAATGCGTTCAAAGCCATCAGTGAAGCGTAGCAATAAAGCAGTGAAGGATCAAGTCCTTGAGCCATGTGCTCCCGCAACGAAAGTATTTGCAAAACGATTTCTGGTATCTCCATCAGCACATTCTGGAAGCCACGGACAGGAAAACACATTAGTATATCAAGTCCAGTGTGATAAAGTGGTGAGGATGGCTTCCTTACCCAGAATTTGCGGTACTTGCCGTCAGTCGAAATCACGCTGTAAAAGATCTTGATCACCATCCGAGCTATTCCTCGTACAACTAGGAAACATGTAGATGAATTAGTTTGGACTTGCCCTAATATCTTGGTCGTTTGTCGCTTGGATTCCAGTCCTTCCGAGCGAACACGGCGCGATGGAGGTCGGACAAGCAGCAAGTACAACAAGTACCAATACACCGCGATAACTACAACCAACAGTGTTGTAGTAGCAGCTTGAATCGATAAAGGTGCCGTATGAGACTGCCAAAAGTGTCCATGGTCCAAATGTTCAGTCTGCAAGATGTAGTTGGCACTTTTACTGGGCTCTAGATTCAGGATAATCAGCAGCAAACTCCAAGCGCTCGATAATGAGAAGATAAGCAACATTAGAATGACATACCCCCAGCCGATAGCGGTAAAGCGTCGCTGGCGCCAACCCCACCACGACTCACGCCCCGAACGTGTGGGCTGAGCATTTGATGGACCTCTCTTGGTGTCTTGCTTCGGAACTGTCGCCTTGACTGCCATGGGGCTTCGAACCGCCTTCCAACGCCCGAGACGATGCGACCAAACTGTCAAGTACTAGCACTGGTGATATTACGCTTCTCTAAAAACAAACTAAACACTCGATCATTATTAGCTCGATAACGATCGCATAACGCAGTGCCAAGGTGCCATACCACACAGGTAGCGATTCGCCGTCATTTACACTCATTTACACTGATCCCTCAGCCTGCAATCTTACGCGACACGGGCCCTTTCTCCTCGTCAAAAAACCACATTCACTCCGGGGTGCACTCACAGTAGAACATGCTGGCAAACAAACTAGCTATTTTCTTGTTGATGCCAACGACATGTTCGGGCAAATATGCAGCTAGGGCAGGTCGTTATCACCAGGCCGCAAATGCTCATGGCACTCAATCGAACGATTATGTCCAGTGGTGACCTTGGCAGTCTGCGCTTTGCACTATCGGGTTGCTACGAAGGCATCAAGAGGGGTCCTGCCAATGCTGAGAACGCTCATAATTCCCCATTCATCCCAATACAGCGTTGATGCTACGCTTTGAAGTTACTCAATCCAAGCTTGGGTACGTCGAATGGCAAAAGCACAAACAGGAGCACTTTATTCCAATTAACCCTCATAAATCCCTGACAATCAGACGTCGTGTCATGTTCGCAACTTGTCGTCGTTGATTATGCTGCTAAGCTTAGTTGCTTTAGTGACCACTCTCACTGTAAGGCTCCGCTGCCACGCCGGGGCCCAACGGTGCCGTATCCGCGACTGACGTATCAGTACTGCTGCTGGTGGCGATCGCTTGGTTGCCTTCGGTGATCTCAGGCTTGTCGTTGTCTCTAGCAGAATGATCAACCGATGCTGCATGGACCTTGTCGCTTACGTCGAACTTTGTAAATCGATCATCTCCATCGTTTGTCGGAGACTTGGTCGTATCCACTTGGTTGGTCTTGTAGCAACCAAAGACGTTTCCCATAACCGACGCTGTGAACAGTAGATGAAAATCCGAAAGTGAGCTATCTCTTTACCAACAGGAGTATTAGTCACTTGGAGCCATCAATCTGGGTCTATTTGTCGCAAAATGTTATGCCAGAACATCAATTATAAGGTAGATTCATTTGATGTTACCTCAGTCCTGCTCTGATGGGCGCAGAGGAACGATCTCCACCACTCCCTTCTCCATCGGTTTGTTCTTGATCAGGAGCGATGATCCGTAAATGCCCTTGCGTAGACGAGTTAGCGGATACACAATCGTGTGCTGCTGGATCAGCGTACACGGGTCCGTAACGGACGAGCAGCCCAACTGACTTCCGTCTCCAAGAATGACGCCTGCCTTCTTTCTGCCCGTATTGTACGTGACTCCATCTACATCAATCGTCAAATTCGATCCCGAGAATAGGCTCAAATTTGCCGTCGTAACTTGATTGCCAAAGTGGCTCTTAAACCCGCAAATGCTATCACCGCAGTACCCCGGGTGACACAGCTCAGCGTCGTCCAGAATCACCGAGTTTTTCACCTCTCCCCTCAGCACCACGTTCCGTCCAACAATCACATCGCCACGAATATACGCCCCGCTCCTCAACGTACTCCTGGCACCAATAATGGCCGGACCTTTGATAAACACGTCTGGCTCAATCCGAACATGTTTGCCGATATGAATCGATCCTTCTGAGAGGTCAAACGTTCCTCCAAGCACGTGCGCATCTGGCAGCACAATGAGCCTCCTCTTCTCTACTTCTTCCTCTTCTTCCTGCGACACAGCCGACCTCGACCAGCCATACGGACGTCTGGACGACCCCGAATTCTCTGTCGAAGGTCGTCTCGCCAGTCTCCTTGCCCCTTCCTCCTTCAGGTTAATGACCTTTTGCGGAGCGAATGTCTGCGTCCTGACTCCTGGATAGATCACAATCTCCGCCGTCTCATTGGGGTCCAGCCACTCCGGCAAGCGCCAGCGCGTCTTGATACGTGGATACGACGACGATCGTCCCCTAAGATTGGGGCGAGTGTCGTCGCTGTCCTCGGAGTCGGATTCTTCCTCCGCCAGTCCTCGCCCGTCGCTGTCAAGCCTCGTGGAGCTCTGCAACGTCGTGATCTGAGTATTCTCCGCCCCCGACGTAGACATCCACGCGTTAGCGGCGAAGAACTGGTCCAGATAAGGGTGGATAGCGTCCAGAACGGCCAGAACATGGCCGCAGCCGTCGAAGAGGCGTGCGTGGTCAAAGTCTTTGAGCATCTCGCGGGAAAAGTACGCGTCCAATTGGAGAGCGGGAGGGACGGCGGAGTCCGCCAGTGTCTGAAGATCTAGAATCGGCTTGCTATCGCTTGCATCGTTGGCTGAGAGAGCATAAATCGAGTCTTGTTCGCTATCGGAGACTTTCTTGGGGGCTGCGTTTGGAGTGGATTTGTGTCTGGCTAGAAACGACTTGGAAGTGGATGGAGGTGAATAAAGGTAGAGATGGATCAGCAGAGTTGTCACCGCGGATGTAGCCATGCAACAGAGCAGCACAGTCGCCGCTAGCGCCGGCGGTGACAGCCCTATGCCCGGCGCCATTTGGGATATCTGATTAACGTTACAACGAAAAGTGTCGCGATCTTCAGCTAGACCGAGTAATGGTACACGGCACCAATGTATTGGTACATTGTACCACAGCATTTGATCTAACTTGTTTTTTGTATTTTTTGTAAGGAGACCAAATCCGAGGGGAAAGCGAGCGAGCTGCGATGGATTCGGTGCGCGCCAAGCACGCGGCGGAGCTGGAGGCCAAACGCAAGAAGCTGGAGGAGATCCGCAAGCGCAAGGCGGCGGTCCGAGCGGCGGAGGAGTCGTCGGCCGCGTCTGAGACCGTGAACCATGCCATCGGCCAGCAGGAGAACAAGTTCGACGACTTTATTCAGAACATTTTGAAGACGCCCGGCGAGAAAGAAGAAAAGGGCAAAGGGGGGGACGAGGCCCAAGAAGCCAAGGAGAGCCATGGAGTGATCAACACTCTGTCTCTTGCTGAGAAGCTGTCGTCCCTGTCCACTGTGAGCAGCGTGGCCGAGATGCACATCCAGCCGACGCTCGTGGAGACGTACACGAAGCACACGGAGACGGACATTACGCTGGAGCACGAGATTACGATCAAGGAGGACGGCGCAACGGACATGGAGGTGGACGATGCGGGGGGCCATTCTCACAAATGCCCAGGTAGTGTGGACGGATCGACGGCAGCGTCCTCTCCACGTAGTCGGAACTTGATGGTGGACACGGAAATGTCCACCACCACCGCAGAGAGCTCGGCGACGACCTTATCAACCGAGGAGAAGAGCAACTTGATGCAGTCGGACGCCATGGAGATGTTCTTGAATAAGGCGTCGCGTGTCATTGAACGCGCGTTGAACACGTCGAGCAAGTTCGACATTATGATCGACTACGGCGCTGACGTGGAGCAGGATGGCGCCGTGGAGGAGGCCACGGAATCGTTGAAGCAGCAGCACGTCTTTGTGGACGACAAGTGGTCCAAGCACCGAGCAGTTACAGATGTGGACGTGTCGACGTTCTACCCCGAACTGACACTCGTGGCGTACACTGCAAGGGACTTCCTGGAAGAGGAAGACAAGGACGAGGGCATGTCGCCTCAATGGGACACGATGGGGAACTCCGCCATGGCGGAACTTACGGAGGTGGCGGCGATTACGGAAGGTGTGGTGCTGCTGTGGTCGACGGCGCTGCCAGGACGACCAGAGTACCGGTTTACATGCCACTCACAGGTTACCAGCGCCTGCTTCAACCCGTTCGATCGTCATATTATCATCGGCGGCACGTACTCGGGTCAGATTGTAGTCTGGGACACGCGTGCAAAGAGTGCACCCGTTCAAAAGACTGCTTTGTCGGCGTTCAGCCACACCCATCCGATCTATGCCATGGCTGTTGCGGGCACGAAGACGTCCTACACGTAAGTACGGTATTTGTGTCGCTGTGTGTTCGAAGTTGTCTACTGACTTACACTTTTGAATGTTGTAGCCTGATTTCTGCGAGTACCGATGGTCGCGTGTGTGTATGGGATATTGACCATTTGCAAAAGCCATTGGACATGCTGGACCTGCGGATCTCGCTCTCTATCGTATCCAATTACACCTCCGTAAACACCTCCGACAAGAAAATGGAAGCCTCTGTGACTTCTTTTGCAGTGCTAGGCAAGGAGATCAAGGAGCTGTTTATCGGTACGGAGGCAGGCAAACTTTACTCGACGAAAGTTGATCAGCAGAAAAACAAGCCCGGACCTGGTGATGACAGCAGCAGTACGGATGCGGATAAGAAAAACAGAAACAGTCTTCTTGGCAGCAGTACCGGAGACCTCGTCCGCGAGGTTATTGTCGAGGCAGTCTCGAAGGAAGGTTCTCATTTCGGCCCAGTTACGGCAATGCACTTCAACCCGCTGCTGCCAATGCACCGTGACAGCCTCTTGCTCACATGCTCGCTGGACTCAACGGTCAAGCTGTGGAGTATCGAGCACCCCGAGTCCCCAGTGCTCTCGTTCGAGCCTTCGAGCGAATACATTAGCGATGTGCGATGGTCGTCAGTGCACCCTGCGCTGTTTGCGGTTGCTGATAGCAGTGGCGCGGTGAGTATTTGGAACATCCTGAAGGATGTTGAGGTGCCCGCAGTCTCAGAAAAGATCAGTGTGAAGTCCCTGAACAAGGTTCGATGGAGTGCTGACGGCAAGAGCGTGATTACTGGCGATGCTGACGGCAAGTCGTACATCTACGAGGTGCCCTCTGATGTAAGTATCGTGATTCTTCTGCTTGTTTGTGCACGCGTTTTTGCTAACGTTTTTATTTGTGATGCAATTGTAGATCGCACTACCTCAATCGGACGACCTGTCACTTCTGGAGGGCAAGGTGGCAACCTCTATCGCAGCGGCGGCACTTTCAAAGTCATAAGCGCACCCTTTTCTTAGTAGACGCGTAGATGCAATAGTCGACGCTGTTGGCTTGAGAGGGAATGTTGAGTCCAGCGTTTTGAGTTCACCTACTTTGTTGCGCGGTGCGTTTTTTTAAGCAAACTAATTTGTCGATTTTTAGGTAACTAAATAACGAGTGCGGCTTTTGTGAAGCCCGAAAACTTGCTATCAAGCATGAAACTCCATCGGGAACACCTGAGAGTTGTTGTATT
>LGSN01001453.1:0-10798 GCA_001314375.1 Phytophthora podocarpi
AACGACACAGCGTGAAGGACTTTCCGCGCTGCCGTCACAAGTTCCCGCTGTCCGGCCAAGGCAGTCCAAGATTGACACAAGTACTTCTTCCGAGATCACCCGAAAAGCGACCCAGCCCTACCGACGGGTACACAAGGTGAGCAAGGTTTTGGCATCCAACGGATATCGGAGTACCCCCTCCGTTAGTCGGTAGTTCGGGCGCCTTGTGTGAGAGGGCCCTGCGACTAGCAATTTTCGCAGACCCACTACTCCACACGTCTAAGGTTGTCCCTCTTCTGGATATCACCAGCTTTGAAGTGTCAGAACTGGTCATTCGACATTTCCTCGATTACGTCTACTACAAGGAAGGTGGTCGCCCACATCTGACAAGAATGATTTTTGGCGAAACTATTTTGACAACGCGGTCACCGAGCCAGAGAACGAAGCTCCGGCGACCCCTCGCGCGTTCGATGTTGTGATAAGTGACGGTCTGAGTGATTCATGAAACGACAATCCAGATCTGCCTGCGACACCGAGAGCCATGGGTCCCACGCCACAACCAGCGTCGAAATGTCGACGTATAATCACAGTGGGTGGTGTCACCGCCGCGCGGGTCGTGCAGACAGCTAGTTCAGTTGGATCTTTACACCTGGAACGCGATGTGGATCACCTAATTTCTCTTCAGTGCAATGGAACGCCAACGGCAAACTCATGTCACTCGCTGGCGAGTCGTGATGAAGGAAATGCTGATACACATCAATTTCACCCTACTGGAATGCAGACTTTGATTCATATGGCCCTTATCAAGCGTCGATGACAGCGCAGCGTTTTGTGGCATTTGTTCAGATCTATTAGAGAAAGGTGGTTTCTTCCCACACTACGTGCATCGTTTGGCTGGGATTTCGGTACGAGAGGGCTGTCAATATTGTACTTTAGCCGTGTGGTAGAGATGGAGAAGCGGACGCGTGTGCGAGGTAATGACATGAGTAATGTTTCAACGGGTGTCGCGTCAGCTACGTCGGGTGTGCGCTATCTTAAAACTTATGCCTCCTTCGATCACTCACAACGGCAAGATAGCGTACTTACTTGATCGCAACAAGCAAGCGGTATGCATTGAGTTCATCCGTCACGCGGGACCGCAATTACCAGGTTTTGTTAGACTACTGCGAGGTGGGTCAGGCCCTGAGCCTCGACCAAACCAATCTCTTCACGAGCCTACCGAATTACTTGCATGGAACGCTTATCGTTATCGCTCACGTTGGTATCACATTATCCATCACGGGTAATACCAGAATGGAAATCAGCCTTAAAACCACAAGTCGCAGCGCCTCCAAATCACGGGTCTGCTACACGTGCGCTGAATATCACCATCAAGCACCTGCGAGTTGGTTAAGATTGGAACCGATACCTCATCCTTGATATAGTTCTGCTCCCAATAGTACAAGGCGTTACCTATAGTCCTTTTGGGGCTGTGCAAAAAGGCGATGCAGATCTCTCAGTTGATGCTCGAATTATCCACGATCTCTCGTTTCCATCTGGCGACTGAGTAAACGACAATACTGGGATTATGAGGTGAAGGTCTGCTATGATGGCCCTGAGGTTTGGTGTAAAGACACAGACTGCGTCATTATGCTCCTGGTCACTACTGGGCCAGGAAGGCACGCAACCGTGCCTGGAGCAATCTCGATTGCTCTCATACTTGCACTTCAATCACACACATTCTATTTTATTTTGATTTCACTATACATAGTTCTACTTGCACTTCGGCCCGGTTCAACCGAACCGCGGTCCGTGCCTTCAAGATTCAAGTCAAGTACGATCAAGGATCTTACATACTTAGTTTCTTATAGTTATGAGGACTGGACTAGCTAGCTCTAGGTAGATAGCNCCTCGCCTATACGACTCTTCGAGCTCCAGTGTGGATCATCGCTCTAGTCGTCGCTATTTCTCTGCAGCGCATTCACCAGTCGTCACACTTGGGCTATCCGTGTCCTAGACGTGGCGGAAAGATCCCCCACATTAAAACGTACGATGACCGGCAACGTCAATGGGGCTGTTCGGATGTCCTTCGATCATGTAGGGCGCTTTGGGGGCACCATACCGGAGCTCGGTATACTGGTAGTGGATCTTTGCTACCCGGAAAACTCACTTTCTTCGTACTGGGTCTCTGGAACAGCTATCAGTCACTTATATGCCAGTTCTTTGCCAGTATGGCTCCTACAACCGAAGGTGGCGAAAGATAATTCCGATGCTAAGGCATGGTGTGGCGACCTTGAACCTGATATTGGCTCCAGGTTACCGGGAGCTCAGCTTGCGCTTCGATCCGCGATGGTTACCGTCCTTGGACCAGATGCATGGAACGATAAAAGTTGTTTGAGAAGGGCCGAGCACTAGGATGAGATCGGGATCTTCCGGCGCAAACGGTCTCGATGCCGCCGGAAAGGTATTGAAATCACTTTAACGTCTTCATGATATGTTGAATCGCGTCAAGACAACACGACCAGGATTGCAAACGTTGTTGGGCAGTCTCTGACACGTGATCACGTCCATTAGACCTGCAGCTCCATTCTTTCAGCGTGTTGCTGCACTAGCTCGAAGTCCACCACGGTATGGATGTGTGATAGTGTCCGATGATGAAAAAGAAGATCTGCGGTGGTTCAACGTATTTATTCTTAGTGGGAGACTGAACTCAATTTCATTAGCTCGATTCACTCGCCGTCATGAACATGGGTTTCGCATTCACATCGATGCCAGTGACCAGGGTCTGTGTACTCTGTTTCCAGCGCAGAAGCAGTATTTGCAAGTCAAATTTACTCACGAACTAGCTGTAATCCGTCATTGCAACGGGACCGGTGAGAGCAGGTTTGCATTAACGTGCGAGAATTGATGAGCGCCGTTTTTGCACCCATCGTGTGGAGTCACGCGTGGAAAAGCTCTCACAATGATGAAGACACCTGCGTACGGTTCTGGATGGATAGCACTTCCGCGGTTGCGTGGAGCAAACACAAGGCTAGTCGCAACAATTTTGCTCAAATGTTATTGCGCATCCTTGGTATCTGCGAGGTTCAGCACGGATTCTACTCGACAGCCTCTCACGTGGCCGGTGTGGATAGTCAAATGGCTGATGCAGACAGCAGGGTGTGGCAGTAGCAGTCTCTAGCTCTTTCGTTTGCTAACTTATGCTGTGGATGGACACAGGTGCTGATCCCGACCGACTTGCGCAATATCTCGCGTCTCCGGGAGCGTTATTGCGAGCAGGGGCTCTAGCCCAATTCTCCAGAGAGCATTATTCACGTGACTGGGAGCAGTGGACTGCCTGGTGTGATATCATGTGATGCAGCCCGTGGCTCATACGAAGATAAGAACGCAGAGCAGCTCGGCGCATTTGCAGTCTATTCGTGGAAGTACGGCAGGAATCGGATCCACATCGGAAATATATACTCCACTCGTTGTGCAAAGTTGTGGGCAGTGCGCTAGTTCCACCACAATACGACCGGATATGACCCTGGGGTTATTCTACTTTACTTCGTGGAATTCGGCGTTTTTCCAACCCGGTCGTCATGCAGCAGCCTTTAACCGCGCGCCTACTTCGTACTATCTTTCACAGCCTAGATCTCGCACAGCTCCTCTGTAGGGTGGCCTGCTGCAGGGCTATTTCTTTCTGCTTCGGCGATCGGAGTATTTATTTATCTGGATAAAGGTTCACAACTACGTGCTACGTCTCTCAAGAATCCAGATCTTCAATCATAACGAGCAGGTTGCCGCCCCCAACAAAACACAAGTCGTGGGTATCACTTTGACAGGCGCGTAAAACAACTATCAATTCGGGCGCGAAGAGGTGAAATATCACTACAAATCGGAGGACAAGATAATCTGCCTTGTGGGAGCGGCTCGCTGGGTGCACAAGGCAGCGGTCGTGTTCGGCACGGAAGCGGACGAACCAGCGTTATCGCTTAAACGGGGGGGGGGGATTTCATCCGTAGACAGTTCACCAATAATCAAGATGGCGGCATCAGAAGTGGTCTCAACCCCGCGTGGTAGTCAACGCACTCGGTCCGCATAGGGGGTTCGACAGCGCTTCTCACTGATGAGTCGATGATTGTCAAACGGCTTTGTCTTGTCTGCGAAAGGCACAGCTAATCTGTCACGGCACATGTGCTAGAGTGATTCTAGGATCTACCGAGTCAACATTTATCGTGAGGCAGCCGCCGCGCCATGCCCTTCCAAGTGTGGCATGACATCAAGTTCATTATTTCCCCCAAGCGCGACTTTGTTGGAAATTGTAGGTTGCGGAAGCGACAGAAACAGCGTAGGTTGTAGCAGTTGCTGAGTAGTTTCCCAATGTCGCGTAGTGATACTATAAATAGGTCTGACAGGAGTTCAAGTAGGCTGACACCAGGTCTGCTCATTTTGAATTTCCTTCGCCGCAGCTAACCCGCCACCCCACACCCTTCCAAGTATGGCATGATAACAAGTTCATCATTTGCCCCAAGCGCGACTTTTTTTGGAAAGTTCAAATAACTCCTTCTGAACCCACTGCCCCGGTCGTAGATTATCTGCACAGTCAGAATCTGTTAATGATGTACGCTGCTTCGTTGCTGGACGATCTTATGTTATGATATATTGTGTTACTGACTTATGCTTGAACAGCTAAAATCCATGTGAATCCTATTTCCAACTATGCTGGCAATGGACGAGATGCCGCTCTGGTTTCCACCTTTATGCGCGGCAACACCCTTAATGGTGCAATTCGTTTAAGCTGGAGTCGTGGTGTGCTTGACGCGCCACTGTTTCCGCCCAGTTGTGGTGATCATTTATGAGGAAGTTCAAGACGCCTGGATATCGACGCTAGACAAAGGCTTTGTCAGTCGGTTCGTCTTGATTGCTGCGGCAGGAATTCATGGCGAGGTTGGCAAGGCAGTCTGCCATTTTGTTGTTGCATCTATAGTGATGCATCCAGGAGGTGATTCGAGCTTCGTCAGCAAGTGTTCGTGTGCGATCATAACAAGGTTGCAATTTTATCGCTCTTGGTCGCCTGCGTCACCGCACCATGCATAGCACGAGCTGGCTGTCGTCGACGATGTGCACTTGTGTTAGTCGATTTCTAACTATGAAATTAAGGAGGTCGTACAGATTTCTCGTCTCCGCCACACTTACTTCCAAGTGAAACGCTACTGAGCCACACGACGTGCGGCCTGGGCTCTCCTTCAATCTTTAATAAGACGCTTCCACTTCCCCCAGGGCCTAGACTTTCACGTGCGCGCCCATCAAAGAAACCCACGTAGGATGTCGGCAGCACCTGCCTCGGAATTAAGGTTGTAGGAGCAGTGTGATGCCGCTCGTAGCATTTTTTGTGTGGCAATTGCTACGGTCCACTCCCTAGCTGTCTTTTTATCAAGTTCAAATGAAGTTGCCACAAGGTCGTAGCCACCTTGCAATCTGGCTTCATGTAGTGCCTGCTGTGTTAATTGGCCAATGTCGTTGTACAGTAGGTCCACACGAGCGCTCCAAATTATGGATAATGTGTTGACCACAACAGTCTTCCAGTACCGATTTGCAATTGTTCCAACAATATCCGTAGTCAGGGTATCCTCCCGGCCGGGGTTGCCGATAAGCCAGTTTTTCCTGGTGTCTAGGCATTGGCGTGGCGGATAGCCTAAACGCAATGAAAATATGTCGGTGAGGCCACACGCCATGTATCGGCTTCTGGTTGGCTCCAGGCTTGTCTCATCCGTTGCCGCAAATGCTATGCAACTGGACAGTTCCAAAAGAAATGGGAGATATTCACACCTTGTACTCCAGAAAATTCTGTGTGGGGACAGGAGTTCGCCTTGAGGATCGGGTCCCGCATCGATAAACTATGCATTTTGAAGCGATATAACAGTGAAAGCTGATACGTGGAAGCTCCAGTGGACGCCTCCCAAAACTGCCTTATCAGCCGGTACGTCAAGGCCTTTTTAAGAGTTGATAGACCTGGCATATTTCTAGTGAGACGTGAATCTGGTCTCAATAAGTTTCTAGATAATATCAATTATGAAACCTAACCGCATGATCTCACTATCTTCTCGTCAATGGCTGATCGAGCGCAGCCCGCATCCAGAAGTACTCGAAATGACTGGCCTCTGATCCGTACCTCGGTCTCAAAACAAGATTTTCGCTTGACAGTAGCTGGGGGATCTGCACTTGAAGTGGTGCCATCGTATCGTCACTGAAACGAGGCTACACGTACCAGTGGCTACATCACTTGACAGAAGTGGATTCTGTTAGAAATTAGGAACCTCCTTCCTGGGTGTGAGGCACATCAATAGCTACATCTAGGCGGACAACTGGTCCGCATGCATTTAAAGATTTCATTGGTAGAAATCAGCATATTTATTGGGGCGAAGCCCCCTATAATCGTGTTACTCTGATTTATATCTCTGATTTACTCTCCTATTTACTTCTTATCAAGTAGATACATTAAGTTTCGAAATGGGTTAGGGTGACAATTTATAATCGTGTACATGGGGGCAAAAAACGGGGAATTTTTTTGGGTTTAACAACATTCTGCTCGGTACAAAAACGGACCGCTCAATTACTGAATGAAGGGACGTTTCAATACTGAAAGATCACTATACTGAGGGCCCATTTTTATGGAATAGGGAAATCTGCCTATATTATGGTGAGGCTAGGAAAAGAACTAATTCGGAGATTTTTACCGACACCCTGGCCGTTCTCTTGACCATTAAGCTCTTATATAAGACCTTAATTACAGGCAAAACCTCTTAGAATTTATTGGCTCGTAAAAAGCCCGCCGTAAGAAGTGTCTGTAAAAACTGTTGTGGCTCCATTTTTATTTATAGTATGGCGCTGGCATGCGGTGCTCGTTGCCACGGGATCCGCGAGCGCGTGCGATGAATGCGACAAGATGTTCAAGCTGTCTGGCTGCAACAAAAAGGGAAAGAACTGCATGGACGTCGTGTGCCAGGCCTTCTCACCGCACCTCACCGTACACTTGGAACTCAAGCACATGCAGCTGGCAGTCGCCTTAGGTTTGCAATGCCGCCGCTCAAGACGGTGAGATCAACGATCGGGAGCAGCTGCCGCCCACTCTCTGGCTTTGGATGCCGGTTACGCAGATTGGGGTCCCCGATGTGAAGCAGCGGGCCGACGTCGGCGCTTTTGGGCAGGTTGGATGTCAGCTGGTATGGGTAGATTGAAGAAGACGGCTACCTCGAGGAGCAATGCGAGGGAGACTAGGAGTTGAAAGAGGGCGGCGATAACGAAAAACCGGCTCGTTTCACAAGACACAGGACGGGCAGCAGTACTACGAGCACACTTTCTGTGGTATTCGGGTTTAATATTGAAGTGAGTACACAAGAGAAGTGATAAAATGCGGTGAGTACTATCGGCGGTGCGAGGTACGTGCTAAGCTATTATTTTGGGCGTCAGCGTAAATGTCTAATTTTTCTATGCTTAGCACCTGTGTAGCACAAGGCACTACTACGGCGTTCAGCTGAATGACAGTGAAATTATCGGTGCTACAAGGAAAGGATCACTTGCTACGTTTTTACCAGCCACTGCTACGCGCCGAACTATGCACTTGAGTGTTGGGACGTGAACGGAGAGATTTGCTGCGGTTTATTTGCAGTATTGCTGATTGAGCGTGGCGAGAAAACCACACTTTGCTACGCGGCAACTCGGATGAAGAAACAGGTATGCCGGGATTGTATAGTATTATAAAACCTTAAACGACGATACTAACGCAATTGGCTCTACTTCAGGCAAGGGCGTGCTTGTGTCGTGTTCCTAATTGCTGAGGATACGTACCGAAGTTGTTTGCCGATACGCGGTAACTCGGATGAGGAAGAGGTATGTCAGCTTGAATCGTTCAGTGTTACGAAGCCTGTGATGGTGATACTAACGCAGTAGTTTGTACTTCAAGCAAAACCACGCTTGTGTTACGTTCCTGGCTGCGGAGGATACATTCCAAAGCAGGTTTTGTCGATACTGATTTCATATTTTTCATGAGCGCCGTCATATTCATTACGCCGATAGCAAATTTGTCCTCTAGATTTTGAGATGTGACTGGCATCTACAGGGTGAATGTAACTATCCACGTTGAAGTCGTGGTCGCTTGTGGGGGCAATAATACGGAGCTCAGAAGAGTGGCTGAGCTGCTAGAAGCATCGCTGTGATGGTTAGTGGGCTGGCACGGCTGCTGGAAGACGTATGATATTGACCGCTAGATAATAAAGTAAGGTGCGTTTCGATCATCACGCCGGTCTATCTGCCCTACAGGATGAGCAGAGCTAACATTGAATGGATATCAAGATTTTGTCTTAGATGTGATGTGTAGCAAGTAGAACACTCACACTGGTTGTGGATTGTCGTGCGAACTTAGTAGCTAGGGGGTAAGCTTTGATAGCTTGTCATATTCATAATTAAGGATAAGGATTAAGAAATACTAAAACGGCCGCGTAGGAAAATAATTGATGCCCCGTGTAATTTTCTAATATCACAATTCAACAATCATTCCGAATTCCGCGCGCTCGAGCTGCACAGACGCTCGTGCTGCATCTACATGAACTATATCCTGGGTCAGATCGCCATAGATTTGACGAGCAACCGCGAGAGGATGGTGCAAGGTTAATGGTTTGCTATGATGTAGCTTCAATTGTAGTACTACGGCCAAAATTTTGCATGTGAGAGCGTTTTGGCGGAAATAAGGACGTGAAATGCAAGATATGTAATGGGATGATCGTCAACGCGAAGGAATAGAAGCTGGGACGTCTAATCTGGAGGAACTGCGCCAGCTGGGCGGTGAATGAGAGGACGGAGTGCTGCAGTCGACGTTATCAGATTGGAGCGGGGGCGAGGGAAGTGACGATGAAGAGGGTACGTTCGACGGCTGTGATGTTGACCATTGGTCTAGAGAGAACTACCCGAAGCTAAAGGCACCACATCCCCGACCATGGTCTACGATTGGTTGGACTATGAAGATTACCAAGATTAATGCCGATTTGCATGCTCTTCTTACAGGTTTGGGACACATGTTTTATTAAATTTATTTAATGTTACATTGTGCGTTATGATGCATCTCTCACCACTCAGTTGCATTTGTCTTTATATAAACGTGTGCCATCGCAGCTACTTCATGCTGTTGACCTCCGTTTAAGTCTACAGGCTTTTACCGCGGCAAAAGCAACACTAATCAAAACTAACTGCATGGCATCAACTTTTTACTACGTACTCCCGCACACGACAACAGGGCCTCTGGCTAGCTAATCTTAATTTTCTTGTGCACGCTAACCACTATCACCAGCAAATACGCCAAAACACGTGGTAACCCATCGCTTGCAAACAGCGCATGAACGGCCTACGTGCGCTCGTCTTGCTTACGCTTCACTCGCTTGATCTTTCTAGCGTGAGCAGCTTGATGCTTACGTAACTCCAGCACTTCTTGACCTATAAACCAATAGCACACTCGTCAGGTCGAAATGGATATTTACATAATCGCAATTCAATACCACTTACGGTGAAGAGCCTTGACGGCCTTCACGAAATCGAGCATGCCGTGCTCGAGCTTGCTTCGCGGCCAGATCTGCCTTCTCACCAGCCTTAACACTCGCATCCGCGCTCTTCGTATTCTTGCCAGGAGTGGATGAACTTTCAACTTGCTGTGTGGTCTTACGTGCCACACATCCAGCGCTCGAATCCTTGGCTTCAAACTTAATGTCGCACACCTGCTCACCAGTGCTATCCTTCATAGACGCTAAATCAATACGACACATTAAGCGAGGCAATAAATCTGGAGCGGTATGGCATAACTCCATCTCCAACGCCCAAGTGACTACCTGTCGCGGCCCTGTTGTGGAGCATAACGATCCAGCACGTGCTGTAAAAGCAAACGCTAGTCAGCCCTTAGCAAATGATCATAACACAGCACAAATATTACCTTCTACAGCTACTTGCTTGCTGCTTGCAACCGTGGTGGTCTTCACCTTAGGAATTTTATGAATTTGGATCGCTTTTGGTCGATGATTGAGTTGCTGTTCCAACCGAAGAATGAGTTGCAGATACGAAAAGCCGCATGATGTAACCCGACCTAGTAAAAAAAAGAGGGGGGCGTCGCCTGAAATTATGTGTATTACATAGTTCCAGGTAGTCGCCCCTTAAGCAACCGCAAGCAGCGGATGCTCCACTTGTACCAATTAGAATCATAGGATCCTGCCGACCACCCGTCGGCAGACCCCTATTACATAGTATGACTTTTAAGAGGTAACTTCATTACAAATAAGCAAATAAAACACAGTTCTCAATTTCACCTAAAATATTAATTATAGCCTTTAATCTAGCCTTAATTATACTTGCAGGACGCAAGTATAATAAAGTTAAGTCTAAGAAACCTACGCTTCTTCATACACATGCGCACACACGTAAGCTGTAAGTACGCCCATTACACCTGGTAGCATTTTGTAGGCCGTCCAACGATCGACTAACTACACGTTCGTATGGAGTCTTACCGCAAGAGAACATTCCGATGGACGGAAACTCAACTGCGTCTGTCATGCACATTGCGCGTGCAGACTGCCTCCACATGTTGTAATCAGCGTGGGGGCGCTCCAAAGACTGTCAACAGTCATTGGTGAGGCGACTGTAGTGACAATAATGCGCACGCTACCACCGACAGAGCAACGTGGTGTTGCTCTGGGCTTCTCGTTAAGAAGCAGCGATATGCTGCTGCCTCTGCGACGGCGTCACCCTCGACGACACCGCGATCGATATCGCTGAAGCTCCATGTGAGCAACTACGTAGGAAAAGAGGGCGAGCCTCTTCT